>JARKIB010000322.1:0-149342 GCA_029378385.1 Mycena metata | reverse complement strand
GCTTCCGTGTTATCCAGCGATTCCGCCATGATGGCGCCGTGTGGGCGGGACTGGCGGAGCGTGAAGAGAAACGGAACGGGGGGGCCAATGGAGCTTCAACGTTTGCTCGAATGCAGGCGGCAATGCACCGTCGGCTGGAATATAATGCCTCGGTGATTTTCAAGAAGAGCTCCTTAGGCGCACATCACGACTGGGTGTCGTCGAGTAGCTTCGAAGAGCTTGTGACCAAGATCGATGCGTGGCGCGAGGTAGTATTCAAATGGATGGACGACATGGTGAGTGGGATAGAAAAAGCCATTGACCGTTTATTGACCAGCTATCAGAATATATACAGGGTGTACAAGGATTTCTAATGCAGTATTTTGACCCGCTTCCAAACAACTAGGTACCGGCGGCTGGACACCAGACGTGCATAAAGCACCTAGGATCTGCCCCCCGTACTCGGAATTCTCGTGGGCGGCGTAATACGCCTGCTCGTCGTTGCACAGCCACAGCCTCGGCGACGCGATTAGCTCAAGATCTTCGCCACCTCGAAACAACTGCGTCCCGGCTTCACACCAGGGGCAAAAGGAGCCTGTAGGACTCACCCGCCGTCCTCGAACTTGCCATCGACGGTATAATCCTTTTACTCGTCGTTGCACAGCCACAGTCTCGGCGACGAGAGGTGATTCAATGTAACTCAAGTTAGGTAACGGAGACTCAAGTTGGAGAATGGGGACTTAAGTTGGAAATTGAGACTCAAGTTCTCAATCGAAACTCAAGTTTTGCGCCTGAAGTGGAGTTCTCAGTAGAACTTGAGTTCGCAGGAACTTGATCGCAGGCACTTGATTTGATAGAACTTGAGTCGTTGGCGGGACTTAAGTTCTTGGTCGATCAGGGAGAATATACGGGTGCCACGGCGGGGCGGGGGAAGAACTTAAGTGGCGAGGGAAGAACTTAAGTCCTACCGAACTTAAGTTGGAGTGTGGGACTTAAGTCCTCCGTCGGTGAGGGAGGGCATCCAGCTGGTACGCCTGGCACGCATGCCTGCACGCCTAGGGAGAAGAACTTAAGTTCAGGCAAACTTAAGTTTTAGTGGCGGTATTAAGCACCTCGATCTTAAGATAACCTGCCTGAGTTTCATGTGTTGAGCAACTGCACAGTATAAGTTTGAGGATTCCCAAGGAGCTTTGAGGACAAGAAGAATGAGGTGGGAGGGGGCGTAGAATATATGAACATAAATGGTCTTACCACGCCTGATATTCCTCGCGCCTCGGCAATATCAGATCATTTCAGGTCGTTAGACGGTTTCAGATCTGATAGGTCAACAAAGATTTTTCCGACATACTACTTACGCCTCTTTTTCACGCGTAATTTCAACGCCACCCAAGTGAGTTTTAGTCCGCGCGGGCAGACGAAGGAAGGCACAGGAGAATCTGGAACGACACCGGCAGATTGAGTCGTGTCGCCACGGAGAGAGATGCTATGCGAATACTCGATGGACAGAGAATTTGAATGGGTGTTAACGTTGCTGAAACGGCCGTCAAAGCGGTACAGGAATGAGTCTTCGAGCATCAAGGGT
Organism: Mycena metata; assembly: GCA_029378385.1. NCBI lineage: Eukaryota > Fungi > Basidiomycota > Agaricomycetes > Agaricales > Mycenaceae > Mycena > Mycena metata. The sequence continues at coordinate 147,781 of JARKIB010000322.1, read as the reverse complement.
GTGATTCTGCTCACTTTAATGGCCCATGTTACTGCGTTTAACGCGGGAAGGTGGGGTCCGAGAGTTTTTTCCTCTTGTGTTGGAATCCGGTGGAACTCTTAACACCGCTGACTGCCTGCAGGTTGAACGTTAAACGTTGAACCGGCAGAAACTTAGCCACGGAGTGCAAACTATGCGCAGCTGCACATCTTTGCGGCAACTGAACAGATATTTTGAATGGGCGCTGCCAGTGCCCTGAAAGTCTTCTAAGAAAGCCGGCGAAAGTAGTACCAGGAGTCTTCAAAGGTCACGCTGATCATGTCGTCAAATTGAACTGCACAAGACTGTCGGGTAGTCAGTGGGGGTTCAAATCCCCCCAGAGGTATGCGTTCAATAGCGAGGAGGAAGACTTTTCTTTTGGCGCTTGTCGTGGTCCTGAGTGTCGGATTACTGTTTGGTGCTACCAGAAAGCCACATCAGAAACGTGACGAACCCAGGAGCGCTGGAACTTGATTTTTTAACGAAAAGAGACAGATTGTTGCGGGTCAAAGGGATCTGAGAGAGGATGGCAGAATAAAAGGCCTCGCAGGAAGTACGAGGACAGGTCTTCAGGATCAAGGGTGTGTGCCCCTTCACTTTATTAGCCGGTGTTGAAGCACTCAACGCGGAAAGCGAGGTTCGAGTCCCACCGGAGACATATACCATTTGCGGTGGAGTTTTTTTTTCACCGCGCGCGGCGGGTGGTATCAAGGTCGGTGGACAAGACCTAATTCAAGCAGAGACCGAAAGCCGGACGAGAGCGTCTGCATAAGAAGCGCTGCGTCTTGGGCTTCGAGAAATACCAGCGTTTTGAAGTGTCCGCACTGTGCCAATTTTTGGATGAATATTGGTTCGGCAGAGAGTTGAGCTAGGTGCAAGCATGGGTCCAGTGTCGTTGATCAAGAAAGCCGCAAATCGACGAGAGTCTTCTGATTTCTTTCATGAGTGGAGTTGGATTTGTCGATATACTTCTGGTGGGGCACGAGTTTGAATGATCTTAGCCATGGGCGTTCCGTCGACGGCATGAGCGCCGCGTTGACGAGCGCAGAAGTTGCGGGCGCTGGCATGGTAGTTAAGGACAACCCGGCTCGGATGTTGCCGAGTTTGCCTTGCCCACGCCAAGCACATCAGCACCGCCACGCGGTGTCTTTTCCCTCTCACCTCCATCTCGCGCACTTTCTCGCCCCATTTCTTGCTAAGACTTGTTTGAATCCGCCTCAGGACACGCCGCCGCCTCAATTTCCGAGCTTCCTGGAGTAGTGTTCAGCGTTTGTGTCTCACAATTGGGTTACAATTCGAGTGGTAAGTATGTGCCAAAAATTGGGTTATTGAAGGAGGCTTATTCGGTGCAATGGGACATCCAAGGTGCTATAGATGGGCTGCTCGAATGCGCCCGAATAGCGCTCGATTAGCGCTCTTGAATGGCGCTCGGGTCACCGGCTACAAATCCGTGTTTCTTTATGCTCTCCGCGTTCACTTCCGTACTTGGCCTCCCTTTTCTCTATCTCGACATCCACTGGGACTCGACCTCAACGCAACACATGTTTCCACATACCCCACGCTTGGACAGCTCTCGTGTCACCACCGACGGCAACGGCACCACTGACACCGCAGCGGAGGAATAACTAGGGTTAGGTTTCCGAGAGCGTGCGAGATCTTCCCGGACGCCAATGCGCAGCGCAAATTGCGCGCGCACGCGGCCATGTGGCGGGGGTGTCCATGCAGTGTTGCTAGGGTTGCGAGAACGCTAGGGCATAGGCAGGTCCACGCGCCGTTCGTCCTCTCCGCGCCGCCTAAGCATCCCCCAGCGGCGTCCAACCCATCATGCCCTCCTCCTCTGGCCACGCGCTCTCCTCGTCCTCATGCGCTATATACCATTGGGCTCTACCGCAAAGGCGAGATCCTCATCAGCGTCCGCCTGTGCACCCAGTGCCACTCGTTCGCGCTGCACCCTCCTCGATCGCCCTCTCAGTGCCACCCGCCTCACCCCCTCCTGTTGTACCTCGCCGTCCCGACCGACGGCGACTTGGTCCGCGGCGCGGCGGCAGGCGGTACTTTATTTTCAGCTCCTTTTGCGTGGGGCTCAGAGGTACTGGGATGTTCTTACTGCGTTCTCAACCACTGAGATTCGGAATATCTACAGCGTGGTACCACTACGTACGCCAACCTGGCATTAAGACCCTTCGTGACTTCGCGAGTATATCGCTTCAAGTTGCTGGCGGATTTATGGGCCCGGGCGTCGGGTGATGTGAGATCGATTCCTGTTTTGGCGGTGTCGGCCGCGCCGAGTTGGTGATTTTCCCCTCAAGACTCGTATCTCTAGCTGTGTAATTGACTGAGATATATATTTGATTCCAGATATTCGTGCGAAGTAATGAAGAGCTGTAAGCATTGTGCGTGTGCTGATTAAATTGGCGTACACACAGCTTGCGATAACCCCAAATCCCACCATCGTCGGTGTGGACGCCTTTGGCAAGAGTTACTTTGTGCATCGTACTGCGTCGGCTCAGCACCAGATGGCGGCCGTGAGGCCCAGAATCCCAATGTCCTCACGGCCCGGAAGCCACAGATTCTTTCGAACAGTCTTAGGGCCAAACTCCCATGGCGACAGTGCCAGGCTGTGCTTGGGGTAACCAATCTTGTCTTCTACTTACTAACCGCTGGCCACTCGCCTCTCATTCCTCTTTCCACCTACAAACCCTGGTCCTCATCCCAAATGGCACTCTCACGATCCTCGACAACCTATACCGTCATGAACGGTGCATCCGAATTACTATCCCCGGCCATTTCAATTTTGGACAATAGACGAGTATGTCTCATCGCCGTCTGCAATTTTCATCAAGTAACATCGATTAGTGCATTCAGCATAATAAATCGACATTGCACCTGCTCCCGCAAGATGTGCCTGCACTTGCATATGCTGCAATCCAATCCGGTAACCGTGCTCCCCCCTTTCCGGCTATGCTGCGGCGGGACACCTCGGTCAGGTATGCACTTATGTATACTGTACGATCCTGTATGGGAGCAACGGCTCCGGGACCGTGACACACCCGTTGCCTTTTTTTCAGGCAACGCGGCCTACCGTGAGCGTGGCGGTTGCTCAAAGAAGCAACAAGAAATAAATTTGCGCAGCAACTGTGTAGGTATAATTTGGGTATTATGGAAGTTTGTGCACTTGACTGCTGTTGGGGCACTAAATTCTTGGTTTCTCACTCATTTCAGGTACTTTTGAGTGCATAGGAATTTTTCAACTCTGTTTCTTGCGGCGTCACGATAAATTCAAGGCAACGAGCCTCGTCGTGACCGTGACCCCAGCCAAAAGAAGCAACGCAACGGGGCTCCCGTTACCGTGACCGTTGCTCCCATACAGGATCGTACAGTATTCCCCTCTCGGGCAGACTCGGACTCACACATGAACAGGTCATTGAATCGATCATCTGGCGGCGTCAAGGTAGACAAGGGGGAGGGACTGATCAGAGACCGGACGGGGGCCGAGCGTGCGCGTGCCGAGCAGGAGCTCAAGCGCGAGAAGGAACCGACGCGGCAGAAATACCGCGGGCATACCGCGCAGGAGCGGCAGCTGCAGCTTCTGCGCGAGCAAGAAGACGAGGAAAAACTCGAACGCTAGAAGGTAGCTAGGAAGGATCAAAAGAGGGTCGATAAGAACCGGTACGTTGCGTTTGTTAGTTGTCTGACTTGATGCGCGGTGTTCATGTTTGCACAGCCGACAACAGCAGGCTAAGCAGGCTAAGGCGGCGCAGCGGGCAGAGGAGAATGGACAGTGGCGAGATCCAGACCGCGTAGGACGCCTCCCACCCCTTATAGCGGATCAGGATCAGGAGAATCTAGGCACCAAGCCCCAAGACCTCGTCAAAGTTCCTGCATCAAACCCTGTTAATTGGAAAGGAACAGTAGGGGAGCTCAGAGTAACTTTACTTATCTGCTTATTTTGCTTATTTGCTTATTGGCCGCTCGGCATATGATGGCGGCGCGGCGTGAGATTTGACGACATCACTGGTTCCCCAAATGGAAAGACCACGTAACTTTTTTGCGCAGAGCTCTCCGTCCTCGTTTTTGACACTCCCGCCATCTTGGAGTCTTGCTGTGCACGACGGAACTCCGAGGTAATGGGCAGAACAAAGAATAGCTCCCAAAAGGGACTGTCGCGCAAGCTTGGCCAAAAACAGAAGAAAAAGACGGAAGTCACTAATGTCTAGTGAGAGTTTGTTGATCAAGGAGGTAAAGTCGAGGCTATCTGGAGGGTAATAAGGTCGTGGATGTCATATGCATCATGTAAAAGCAAAGAACTTGAGAATGATAGCTTTCTCGAGGCATTTTTGTATGGGGTTGGCCCAGAGATAGTAAGTAGGGCTTTTGAGATGCTACCGGTACCCTTTCATTTCTTACGTGAAATAAGTAGCAGTCTTATTGATGAAATCGGAGCCTCTTCCGTTTGGGGAACCAGTGATGCCGTCAAATCTCACGCGGCGCCGCCATCATGTGCCGAGCCGCAAATAAGCAAATAAGCAAAATAAGCAAAATAAGCAAATAAGCAAAGTTACTCTGAGCTCCCCTAGTGTTGCTGTTGCTTCCGTCTTACTTTTCTACTCCGAACCTTGTCACAAGAACTCTGCCCTCGACGCTGCGCAAGTCTATCGGAATGTTCACCGTTGCAAGCAATCTGGAGGAAGCAACGGCTGACTCTAATGAAGTAATCCAACAGCACGTCCGAGAGGAGTGGCTGAAGGTCGGCGGGCTTGTGCGTGACCTCTCTGCACCCTGGTTTTTCATCTGATTCATAAATAGCTCGTGGGTCTCGCCGCGTAAGTCGTGGTGAATTCCGGCGTCGTACTGACCCAGACGTGTTTAGGCTCGAAACGGCAGTGTTTGCGTTATCGCCGGGATCTTTATTCCCAATTGACAGTGTTGCCCGAATCAGTGTCTCCGGAAGCAGTATTTCCACGGGCACTGGACTTCTGTGCGATGTCTGCCTCCTCCTCAGATTTTCAATGGCAAATGTTCCCGTTTTCAAGGTGAGTGACATAAAACCTGTCTCTCTATCTTCATCCTCGTCCGTCTGATTCGTACTCGCAGTATCGTGCTCAAGATACTTACGAGGTCCATGGAAACGGTTCCACCAACAGGACCGAATCCTATATCTTTTTCGCCCTCACCGCTCGGCTCCCTCTTCTCCTCGCTGTGGTATCTCTTTTTTTCATAGTGGCTCTACTCGCGGACGTGGCGTTCAAATTATCGCCCGTGGTGGTGTTGGCCATCGTTGGCCTAACCACCCTCATAATATGCCTGCAATACATCTGCTGGGTCCTTATTTGGATCATATTCGGGCTATCGCAGATTCTGAGCTGGATGGTGCGTGGAATATCCAAGGCCACGATATGGCCAATATCGGCATTCAAATATATTGTTGCGAAAGCTTCGCGACATACGTGAGCCGAGGAAGGCAGCAGAGGAAAGTCTCGTTTGTACACATTCGTTCGAATACATTCAAACTGTCGATGTACCAGCATGTCTGCCCTTTCTTAATTCCCCAGTTACCGCCTTTTTGCGTGCAGGCTCTTTTTTGGGGACTCACCCCTCGATTTGGACACTGGTCCCTTCTCTGTTACTATACTTCCCAAGTCCGTTTTGGTTTCAATTTTCAGACCAAAAGATGATAAAAGTCCCACCCCTATCCCGGCTGAAGTTCGGGTCGGCTTCTTCCGAGCTTCTTTTCCTTTCCCCACACGCACCATTTTCCACCGTCCGTGTATTTCCACACTTTTCAGCGGACGAAGCCCAACTGATCCAGCGTTCAACAGCCGCATATCGAACTGCATAGAGCTCCATCCACATATCGCACGAATGGCGGACCATAGCCTCTTCACCGCGCCTAAGACGTTTCCACAGGAACTAATCGACCTCATTCTCGAGAACACTCACTTAGCCGCCCTCAAGTCTTTGCTCGTGGATCGCTCTTTTCGACCGACGAGTCAAAAGCTCCTTTTCTCCGACCTCACGATTCTACCTCGTGGATGTGACAGCATTGCCACTTTGCAGCGTCTCTCGGACGTTCTCTTGACATCCTCGCGGCTGGCGCAGCACGTCCGCACGCTGCACCTGGATCTACCTCGCATCGATCAGACGTGCATTTGGATGAAGTCGGACATTCTCCCTGCACTTCTGCCCGCATTCACCAATCTGGAGAGCTCGAGCTTGAGCATCTACAACTGGAAATACTTGCACCGGAAGTGCGAAAAAGCAATTCATGCCTTCATCGCCCGATCCTCACTCTCATCCATCGAAATCCAAAGCTTTCTCTTCCCGACGAATGAGAGCTGCTTGGCTCTTCTTCGTGCCTTTCCCGCCACTCTCAAATGTGCATCGTTCCTGGGTATTTTCGACGCCGATTACGAGTTTGATTCCAGGAGCGCAACCGTAGAGTTGCATCGACTGCCTCTTGCCTCTTTGCACCTCGATACTGGTCCTGCTTCCGTGTTCCTGGCTTGGGTGATCCGCGCCGTTGACCCCGAATATCTCCGCCATCTACACACCTCGGTCGAAACAAGACGTAGTGGGATTTGTTCAGCCGCTTCTGGACGGCGCTATCCACGTCGAAACCTATAACCTTTCCATCCTCAGTGCTTTGTGTGCGTATTTCACCAGCCCATTCCTATGCTCGCGCAAAATTGACGAGATACAGCCCACGCGGCTATTCCTAACCTCGCAAAGATGCAGACCCTTCGGACGCTCGAAATCTCGGTGGAACTGGACTGGTATACTGTCGAGGCGGCGAAAGGTGGTCCGTGGGACAATCCGCTCGACAGTGTCATGTGGATCGTCGGCACGGCGCCGCGGAGCCTTGAACACCTTGTTCTAAATTTGGAGGTTCAGGGCGTACCGGATGACATCAAGATAACCACGGCGCTGTCCTGCTTTATGGAATCTGCGGCACTCGACCACCTCGGGGCGGGTCTCCCCGCGTTGCGGGATGTTGTTATTCAGCTCACATCCGACGCCGGTGGTCTGAAGCTAGTAATTGGATTCATCGAGTCGGTGTTTCGTCGGCTCCACAAAAGAGGGATATTGAAGGTCGTTGTTGTATACACCGGAGACGGGGATTCATTCAGGTCTGTGTATAACTCTCTGTGTGTATTTTCTCTTTCCCGTTCCTCCTTTACTTTTCTAACCCTACTCGGAAGTAATGAATCGTGCTCAAGTGATGCATCGTGGCCTTGAAACAGTCGAATCTATGGCTTGGAACTGCCGACCTATCGAAGCGAAGATATCTGTACTGGGCCGTTGGTGTCTGTCACTCGTCGCTGGGCCTACGAACACTTGTATTGGCCTAAACTTATTTCTTGAAGCAATTATATAATAAATAAATCGCAATCTCACCCCCCGGCCGCTCAGTGGCCGGGATTCAGAACCTGAGGGCGAACATGATAGTCCAGTGCCAGAGAACCAAAGAAAGACGAGATTAAGCTCGCGACACCACCAAGATTCGACATCCAAAGACCTGCTGTTGCATATGCGGAGTATATCTTGTATGCAAGAACGGAGACATCGCTTAAGATGCGATCCAGGGGAAGGCCCCGACGACTTTGCAATTGTAATAATGCTGGTTCATTTCGGACAACGAAGAATAACCCACCCCGGAAAGGACATAGACAAACTAAGGCTGGAAGCCGTCGCGCAGTGTGGGTACATAGTCGACGGAAAGTCGCTCGTGAAATTGAGATATTCCACAGCAGAGTAAGGCTTAGTCGCGTCGGTTCGCACTCGCATGCAATGAGAGATTCAGCACAGCATTATACGTCCAGGATGACTTGTTCAATCAATTGTGGGCATGGTGGCCATGTGTAACTTGAATACTTTTCGCCTCAATGGATTTCAAGCGCGGTTGTACCGGAATCTGTTGACGGGCCGAACGGAATCGTTTAATCGTGACACGGGAGTTTGACTGTGTTGTCCGAACTAAAAGTCACCAATGTAATCGGTTCATCCAACAACTAGGAAGACCCAGTAGCGTCGGTTCGCACTTGCTTGCAATGAGCCCTGCACTTAGGCATGTTCGCGACCATTTTTCTCGTAGATTCTTGCCTGGCGAGTCGAGATCATCCTCTTGAATGCAAATGTATTGACAATGCATGAGAGTTGGGCGAATTGACGCGAATTGCTCCTTCGTGGCAGCATTTTGAGGTTGTGGGTGAAGTTAAAAGTAGGGTGTGCAATCGCCTTAGCCAGCAACAAATAATGGCCCAGTAGCGTCAGCTCGCACTTGCTTGTAATAAAACGTTCCCAGCCATCCGTGCGACTCGGACTCGTTCGACTCGAGTCTGGGCCATAATAGAACACCAGTTTTTTTTTTGGCTTGGTGAATTAATGCCACCCTCTTGAACGCAAACGTGTGGAATGGCCGACAGTTGGCGAGGTGAATCGTTTAGTAGTAGTGCGAACCCAGATTTGCGAACCAAAGATTGGTCCTTTCACCTTTACCGTGCGCGCGCCTGCAGCTGGGAACACGATCGATGCAATACGGCGTAGAACGTGTTGAGATGTAGATCCCGTCAGATTGTCCGTTACTTCATCCCAGACCAGAAGAAGCTCAACCCAAACTTAGGATAGGACACCTTCAGCTCGGGAAAAAGCCTATATGAGTAACGCCAGCATAATCAGATAATCCACAAAGCAAGAAAAGCCCAGTAGCGGTGGTCTGCACTCGTTCAAAATTGGTGGTCATCTGATTAAAACTCGTGAGTTGCTCGTTTGATTCGAGCCTGGGCTCTAGGTAGGCGTTGATTTGCTTTTTTCTTGTAACTATTCCGTGCGTTTTTGGGGCTGGTGCTCAGAAGATGTCGTTCAGACTTGAGTCTTGGGCAGGTGATGTGGTTAAACGAGGCAGTGAAACCCAACCCAGCGCGGCACCGGGCAGAGCATAAAGGAGAACGGTGTGATTTCAATTCCCGCGAACGACCGGCCGTCCAGAACGAACTGGAGAAGCCAGCGGCATCGTCGAGTTGACGGACCAAAGTAGGTCAAATCCGAGAAGCGAGTCCTATCTGCAAGATGACGCTGACGCGGGGCAGAAAATCAGTGCCTTGTCAAGCTATCCGAGATCACAGAAAGGGCTGATAGCGGTGGCCCGCACCATGCGGCGACATATATCAGAAGGGCGGCTCTTTCGCTTCGAGGACATGTACAGGCGCCGCCACTTTTGTCCAGTTTTCACCTCTGCTGAGAAGGGATGTTGCTTTTGTTCCCGACTCGATAGATAGGTCTTGCGGTACCGGTAGAGGGCAAGGAAGAGCGAGCTTAGTGGTAGTGATTTATTTTGATGCGGAAAGTCAATCCCAGGATTCGTGCGTCAAGATCTGTATTGAATGCTCATAGATTGCATCGAAATAGCTACAGTGTGTTCCGACCAGGGAATAGCACCCAGAACCGCGACGTCCACACCGATCCGGCGGTTCGAGAATCGGCTGCCGGTGTAAAAAGAATTACAATACACGACATGCCGCAGGAATTCATGACTGATCTCCACTGTATCAGAATTGAGGATTGACGCCCAAGAGCCGCAAGTTTTAGACCGATGAGCTCAACTTCATGACCGGAGATCTCGAGAATTGCCAGAGACAGGGCAGAGAAGCACCGCTCGAACAGCGAAAAGGAAAGAAACGCGGCCGGAGGCCTCAACAATCGGACGGCTTGAAGACTTTCATGGCCAGAGAGCTGTCGTGGCCGCAGGAATCTCCAGGCGAAAATTTGTGTGATTGTGGTCGAAAGCAAGGGAAGGATCACGGCCCGAAACTCCGATTGGACAACGCTGTAGCCAAACACGCGCACATCGAGCCTTTTGCACTCCCATGTCGATCACCCTCAACCAGGACGTGTTCTCCCACATCCTCTCCCATGTTTCCGACTCAAAGACGCTCTACAAAGTCCTGGATGCCCTTCCCAAGTTAGACCCCTTGTTCTTCGTGGCGCTCCGCCGTCTCTGCGAACTTCCCGTCTATCTGGATACCTTCGACCTGCGCTCGGCCACCGCGTCAAACCAGATCCTCGACCATCTTTTGTCTTCCTCCCGGGACCTGCCAGACTTTCCTGGAATCGCGGAATCTATTCGACACCTCGTTATCAGGGTGGAGCACAATAAATGTGAGCGGCCTCCGGAACCCCCGGTTGAAGAAGAAGAGCAAGATGGAGAACAGGTCACGAATGACGAGGAGTACGAGGTATACACGTATGAGACGGAGGAATCCGAACCGAAGGATGACGTGGACGTCGTGGCATTTCACGAACGACTGCCAGATCTATTCAAGAAGACGCAGAATCTCGAATCACTGGATTACCACAGTGTACCCGGTCTGGCACTCTCGGAGGAGGTTATTAAATCTCTGGCAGCTTGTGAACGGCTTCGCACATTTGGCGTCGATTGTGCCATCCGGCAAACAAGCTGGGGAGCGTGGAAGCCATTCGAGGATCCCGAACAGTGGGAGTAAGTCCGAGTCGCAATGTTTCAGTTGGTTTTGCCGCGCTGAACAATATCCAGCATCGCACCGTTCCTAAAGTCGCTAGGACCTACTATCACAACCCTGGACCTTCGCCACGTTTGCCAGACAATGCTTCTCACCCTCGCCTCTCATGGGGACAAATTTGCGACATGTGAACGGCTGGCGACCTTGAGGATGGATATCACAGAGGGCGTCTGGGACTGGGACGGCCGCGGCTCTCCCCAGCGCGGTGCCACGGCCGACTACGTCTTCCCTCCCCTCGGGCTCCCTGCGGTGTCCCGCTTCGAGCTCGTCGTAGCTGACCGTACAGTTTCCAAGCCGCGCGCTGGGCCGCTAGATCTTGTCAATTGCTCGTTATTGTGCGAACTCTCTCTCGACATACGCCGGATGTGAGCCATCCTATTCCCGATCGCTCCCTGCGCCAACTGACTTCTTTCAATAGCAATAGCTACGACCAGGTTGACACCATAGACCTCTTTGACGGGCTCTCACCGGCGGCATTCCCGGCGCTGAAACATCTGGAAATCAAAGATTACAACGACACGGCGAACAGGCGCCGCCTGCTATGGGAAACTAACGACGCCACGTACGAGGACAGCGGGCGGTGTTTCACGGGCCTCATCCTCTCATTCCTCCCCGCCCTCCCAAACCTCGTCAGCCTCTGGGCCGACGAGACCGCGCTCTTCGACCGCCGGTACGAATCTGTGCGGTCGGTGTGGAACCTCTACGAACCGATAGAGGAAAATCCAAATGCAGAGGAATCCGACGCAGAGATGAAAGAATTCCTGGCAGAATACAATCGTGCAGCCGCCACCCGGCTCGTGGCGCTCTGCAGCGTCTTGTCGCAACTCGAGAGCCTCCGCGTGGGTTTCGGGCGTATGGACGACGCGGAGGTCGGCGCGGTCTTGGGCGCCTGCGATCCCGCAAAGCTGCACCAGTTCGGGTTCGAGTGGGCGTGGCATCGCTATGGGCGCGATGAGGTGCGCAGCCCTCTATAAACTACTATTCCTCGCTAACGTCCGCGCAGCCCATCTCACCCGCGCTCCTCACGCACCTCGCGCGCTTCCCCAACCTCACAGACATGCACATCCTCTTCCCCCGACCCACAACGCAGTCCTCCGGCACCCCGGATCCCACCATCGACGCGCTTACCCTTGCAGACGTCTCCGCCCTCTTCGCATGCAACCCCCGCATCGCGCGCGTTGGAATTGGGAACTCGCTCGTCTGGGAGCGCCACCTGCACTCTGGGGTCCTGTTGGTCAGCGACGGGAGCGCCGCGCCCAATGCTGCCGTCCCGCCGTTCTTCCATGCGGGTTACCTGGCCAAGTATACGCCGAACGGCGAGACGTCGTGGGTGCATTCCGATAACAAAACGCCGCTGCGGCCGAAACGCGGCGAGGAGATTGAGCAGATGCGGGATCTGTTGGAGAGAATTTTGCGATGAGGGGTATATTACTCCTGCTCCTTCATGTTGAACCGAGTCGGCGTTCAGCGTTTGGGTTGCTTGCATTCGAGATTTGCTGAATAACGTTGAAGAATGTATAGACGATGTTGAACACGACAATTGCTCTGAAAGTCCACAGCAGCAGTGGTCGCGCCACTGGATACAGGGTGGCCAATTTATTTATAATGTATAAAATGATTACGAAGAGCTGCCAGATTGGAGAAGGATCTAGATCTAGTTAAAAAGGTGATACAGAAGGTTGTTGCACCAAGAAAAGCTCCCTGCAAGCCAGGAAGGCCCAGTATCGGTGGTCCGCGTCCATATTCTGTGCCAGGCGTTACTTTGTGCACTTGCTAGCTCAATTCAAGCCATGGGCCGTGTCGCAGATGGTCGATACATTTTTTCCCTCCGGTAAGAAAGCTCATTACGGTTTACCCCGCGAGAGGCAATGGTAATCACGATGCCACGTTGTGGATGGTCCGCGCCAGGCCCCCTTGATATCATGCACCCCGGACCGCTTGGAGATTGTATCCAATTCTTGTGAGTCTTTGAACGGCATCGCGTCCAGTTAGGATTGAGTTTGGGTTGTTGTTCGAACCAAAAGTCGCCCGTATACCTGCGGTATTCGATAGCATAGAAAGGCCCAGTAGCGTCAAAGTTTGCGGGTTCAGATGCGTTTTTTAAATTTAATTACAAGTTGCCGCCGAAGCAAGTGTTCGTTGGGTCAGGTCAATTGGCTCCATTGTACCGTGTGCATCTCTGCAGTGGGGAACAAGACCGATTCAATGCAGCGCAGAAAGGTGTTGAAATGCAAAGCCGGTGAGACTATTCGGTATTTCACCGCTTGAGCTTAGACCAAAGGGATTCCAGTGCTGGTCTTGCGATTAGGCGCCTTCGAGTCCAGAAAGAACCACAAGAATGCTTTAAAGGTAATCAGGTCATCCCCACAGTAAGAAAAGCTCAGTAGCGGTGGTCCGCGCTCGCTCAAAATTCAGGAGTCGACGAAGATTCGCGAGTTGCTCGTTCGATTCGAGCCTGGGCCCTGCCCAGTCAAAATCCATTTTTTTTGGAATGACATTCAGCGTATTTTTCAGCATGTGGATATTGCAGTGGACACTCAATGATGAGTGGTAAAGGAGCGCAGCATCGCCAGGTCATAGTTGAGCTTTATTGACGTGCAATTGCAATCTTCCGTATCTGAGTGTGAGCTAGACGGGGCGAGGCACGAGCCGTGTTTAGCGGGAGATACGCTAGCGAGAGAGCGCTGGGGAGCTGACTAACCACTGATGTCACAGGTCACAGGTCACCTCGCTCTGCTCGCTTCCACCACCTCGCGTCGCGTCAGCGATTTTTGCGCGCTCCACCTCTCGTCCACTTCGTCCTCAAGCAACACAACAGGTCACAGGCTCTTTTACTCGCATGTCCGCGCTACTTCGACGTTGCTTCGACGACCTGTGTCCGTTCCGGGCCTTCCTGCGACCTCGAGCGCCCTCGGTGCCAGCTGTTTGTCGTGTCGCTCACCGCTTCCTCGATGCCTCGCTTCTTCCTCGTCGTCTCCGCGCTATCGCCATCGTCACCGACCTTGACTCACAACGGCTTCGACGACCCGATCGGACCCGTATAAGCTCTGCGATTTTCACTACGACCTCGAGTACCATCTGATAGCCCATAGCTGGCTGAAGACCGCGATGTTAGTCCCCGTGTGTGCGTCACCGAGGATGCGGTGCGTTTCTATTATTACTTTCCTCCTCTTTTCCTTGTCGCAGCGCTCCGGTTGGGGTGCCCGTCGCCATCGCGTTTGCCGGTCGCGCTTCGCTTTGGGAGCGCTGCTCCGTTTTGGGGGTCCGGCTATTCGCTTTCTGGTGTCGGTTTTCCCCAGTCTCGCGTCGCGCTGGCCGCGGGCTGCCCATGCGAGTTTCGTCTCCCACTTCCCGGAGTTGCTTTCATGGCACTCTCGGGGCCGGGAGCGTCTCGCAGCGTCGTCTCCCACTTCCCGGCGTTGCTTTCATGGCGGTCTCGGGGCCGGGAGCGTCGCGCAGCGGCCTGCGGCCGCGTCGGACACCACCCATCCATCTATGCATATTCCTTTGCCCTTCATCGGCATCGGTTTCCCTTGCCCTTCATTGGCATCGGTGCATGAATTTTTGTCTCCCTCAGTCTCTTCGGAGATTTTTCTCGTTGCCCAGCGCTCCTCGGAGCACATTTACTACTTACAGACTGTACTACATCATAGCTCCCAGAGCACGATGAGCTAGCGTATAAGGGAACTTGGAAGGAAGAGGACATCTAGCAAAAGTATACAGCGCTCCAGAAAAGCCCGGTAGTGGTGGTCCGCACCCGCGATCTGCAGGTCAAATTGGGAAGGGGCATTTTAGGTACATTCATGATGTTTTTTTCACAACATATTGTCATGAATCCATGATGATTCATCATAATTAATAGCGCAAGCAGAGCCGAAAAATTCATTCAAATTGCATTAACCGACTTCACACTTTCACTCTTACTACGGTGGGTAGGGGATTTAGAACGGGAAGTGGACAGTAAGAGGACTCAAGGATATACTGACTAGGTCTATATAATAGCTACTACACATAGGTACTTCACAACTTTAAACTTCACAGACGCGCATACACATGCATGGAAACTTTCGGAGGTCATGACCTGAGTTTTGTACCTTGCTCGAGCCACCGCCCACTCAGCTCCACAACCCTGGGAAAGAGCAAAGCATCGTGAATTCACGTCGAAACATCAGGAATTCACGATACTCAAGAAAACCACCAAACGTGAAAGTCAACCATCATGAACTGCATCATGAAATTCTAGTACCCTTTCCTCACAAAACATCAAGAAACTTGAAATTCATGAGAATTATGTTGAAATTCACGATGAATCCTTCGCACAGTGCAAACACACGCACATAGCCTCCTTGCTCCTACCCTGATCCTCGCCTTCGGATATTCGTGTTGGCAGCCTCTTTTCCGATGTACATTCTTCGGCTTCCCACCGATTCGATATTTTCATTCAACTAACGCGCGACTTTCGGGTGGCACGACTCAACTTCTTGCACTCGCGCCGCGGGACGGCCTTCCCTCAAACTCAAATCCCACTGCGCTTTCCGCCGCTACTCTACACAAAATCTCTTGGCACACTCTGATGGACAGAGAGCTGTCATGGCAGGGGCTCAAGATCAATTGCGGTGGTTGTGGTCCTCTCTGCCGCTCTGCGCCGCCACCCTGAAAATCGCGCCGCCACCCACAAAGCCCACAAGCTCCAAGCACACCTCCCACGTCTACGTCCTCAAATCGGCGTGTTCTTAGGATTTTGCCACATACCGCTTTCTCGAAACTCTCCACCTCGTGCACCCTCGGAGCACCATCTCTCCGCCACAGCGCCGCGTCGTCTGTCTTGTCTTCTGGGCAGGGACGGCGACTTGCCCCGCTGGGAAGCCGTGGTTTATATTTCACACGCGAAACGCAGCAGGGATGTGTTTTACGGACGAGCACTTCGACGCCTGTTAGGTGCGTCCGCATTCCTTCATTGCCGTTGGCAAGTTTTTAGGGGTTTGCGTCTCAGGCGCATTTCCGGTCGAGATGGCCTGAGGTCCGAGGAATCGCCTATGCGTCTGCGCCTGCGTCCCCGAGCCGTACTTCCCAAACGATAAACTCGACCCCTATCTCTATCTTCCACGCCTTTCCACTTCGTTCGTTTATCCTTTCGTCATCTTCCTGCGTTGATTTCATCCATCCGCGCATACCGCGCTGTCCTCGTGGCTATCTTCATTGCGGGTATACGCGCCAGTGGATTTGCCTCCACGTCCTTCTGATCTGCCTCGTATTTGTTTCAGGGACAGCGCTCCTTTCTACCTATTGGGACGCGCAACGACCGATCCTGTGCTGAGGGCCAAGGCGCATTCACGTTGACCTCGACGTTTCTTCCTTTTCTTTCCTCGTCGGGGCGGGAGGCCGGGTTGGCAGTTTATAACCGTTTTAAACTGTTCTAAATGGTAAGCTCGTGCGAATTTTTCTTTCTATGAGCCTGAGCTATTTTGGAGGTTAAGGTGAGCCCCCTTATGCAGGGTCTGACGTTGGTTCATTATCTCCAGGCCACACACACTCGAAATCCTCAATTAGAACTCGATCATACTCACAATTCGGACCAAAGAGTTGTAAAAGTTGTGTTTCCTGGGAGAAGTGAGGAGGGCCTACATATAGTCAGACAAAACTATTTACACCACCGATCCGTATTTTACAACATTCATATCTGCATCCTTCGGGTCACTAACCACGTCGCTGTGCTGATGCGTCGCCCGCTCCAGTCGAACCTGCAACTCGCCTTTCGTGGAACGCAGGTCGTGGTTCTGACTGAGCTCGAAGGTCTGGGTGGTATGCGACCTTGATCCTTCAAATTCCATGGTGGCTGTATCGACCATGGTTTCACCGTAAGAGGTGTTCCGGCTCACGCGGATAATTATGTATGAGAACTTGAGCCAGTCTGTCAGGCGTGAGGATGAGGAAAAGTCAGGACACTCACGACGAGACCCTATGCAACGCAGAATTGGGGCATTAGAAGGGATAGTCGCGCACCCAACTGCGTGAAATACGTACAATGGTAGGCGGTGTCTGCCGGGGTAATCAGCATAGATTCAAGGACCCAAACAGATGAAAACCCACGCAATCGAATAGGATAAAGTTGACGAAGCTGCCGTGACTTTCGCATATTAGCGTTGCGATCAGCAGCAGCGTGTACATTGTCGCTATTCAGCAGCTTAGAATCGGAAACGAGTCGAAACAAGGCACAAACCCGACTCCACGATGATGGAAATGATTTTCATGCTGTTCAAGTGACCCGACCCACTGGCGAACCCAACCGCTTTGTGATGGACGTGGAAAATACGGAAGGATATGAGACCTAGGAGTTGTGAAACAGTCAGTCAATCTGATTTGTGACAGAAAAAAAAAGAGTACCCGTGCATAGTAGATTGGTAGCGAGTGTAAGAGCAATAAAGGCATTTGTGGATGCAGTGACATTTTTTTCGAAAACGGTGTCCTCATCGGGCTTGAATCGATGGAGCACAAGACTGAGCCATATCCAGGTCCCTGTACATGTAAGGCCGTGATTAGGCTCTTGGGAAGATACAACACACCCAAATTGGCGACACAGAGCACTGTCGGGAGAATTATAACAAGCCAGTTTCTATTCCACACCACAAAGGTCCGGAAGACCTAGGATTTATCCAAGTAAGCGCAGGTACCGTCCGAGCTCAATATCGCGCACTTACAATGAATGCATCAGCAACCGTAGTGAGGAAGAACCAGCAACTGTTTGTGACGGAATTCAGCAAGCTATTTGGCTGGCCGAAGTCGACGCCCGAACTCTCTGCGCAGCGAGTCAATATTTGCGGGTAAACCTGAGATGCGCAGGAATCACTCAGGGCCACGATACACCGGAAGGTGTCAAGAATGCACCGCTATAAGTACATTTAATCATCCGAGGAAGCAACTCAGAGATAAATGGACGAACCATGGTGATAAGAATGACCATTAGGGCTGTCGTGGCGGTTAAGTACATGTGCTTCACGTTACGAATGCGCTGCCTCCTCAGAATCGCAACACATTCGATGAACACAGATAAGTAGGCGCCTTGTGAAGGTCTCAATATATCATCCTCAGTCATAGGAAATAGTTACCGTAGATGATGTTTTCGAGGAAAGCACTATAAATTATCATTAGCCAAAGAGGGAAAATACCCAGAATTGATCCCTAATACCCGATGAAGGATTCCTTCGTGCCTGGAGTCATAGCCATTGTCGGTAGGAAATGATGGGAGAGGTTCACCAAACAATTGTGGGACGGGGGCGAGCCTGACAGCCTCGAACCTGGAACAGAGCCTTTCTATATACCTCTGTTACTCTTCCTCACACTCATGAATAGAGTGACAGCCTTCGAAGCCGGGTAAGCGCACGGAATTCGGAGCCTAAATACGGCAATTTTGGAGACTAATGAATGATGTATCTTCATCGCAGTTGTCTACAACTGACATTGTTGTGGATAACCGTCGATGGCGGGGTTACTTCAAACTTCTGGAGTCGCGGGACATTCTTTCTCTTGGCCCCACTTACATTCATTATTAAGCATTTGCAAATGGCCTGGAGTGGAAACAGTGCCCCAGCCGTCGGGACTGTCCACAGTGTCTTGCCAGGTCAACGATCTATACAGTATTGCTTGGTCGATGCAACACAGGGAGTGGTCCGCGGTTGCTGAGTGGGAACGGCGGGCATTCGGTGTCAAAGAGCTCAAGCCTGAGTAAGAGTTCTAACTTCTCAATCAAACTAGTCGTTGTCAAAATGGCCTCAATATTCTGATGCAGCGTGGTGGGGCGAGTGGGGTGCTTTGCGCCCCACCGTTCGGCCGAAGGGGTGATATCCCGCAGAGACATGAGAGCTGTTGAAATCTGAAAATAAAGCTGTTGAGGAGTTAGACACATGTCATGTGCACGTTTAGTTGAAGACAAGCTTCGGCTCGGACTCGGCATACTCGAGGTCAAATATTTTTGACTGCATGAGTCCCAGGATGCCGCAGCGAAGTGTGATTCCATCAGCGGACTGAGAACAGGTGAATAAAACGAGGAAGATCTGAGACAGACACGCATCATTTTACATAGGGCAAGGATTCGGCAGAGAGCACTTTTTTTGAGTGGGGGCCTCTCACCAATGAACCCCAGTCACACGAGTGCTGGATAACAGAAGTCTGCCTCGTTGGCGGCGGGCGCTGCCATTTTACAGCCTTCAACACAAGGACTCCACAGGAGTCGTCTGATTGATCCCGTAGAACTACTCTGCAACCGGGGGTTGGTGGCTGCTTGCAAAAGAGAGGGTGTGCGAAATTCTCTATTTCTGTGGAATACCAGTACCGGAGGATGCTTTCATGGTCAAGACGCGCCACAGAGTCAAATGATATGTTCGTCTGCCCTCCAAATCCGTCCAAATTCGCTGAGTTGTGATTCTCCGATGACACGTTCGAAATTCAACTTCGAATGCATCTCCTGCAGCCACCAAGACACAGACCAAATTTAAAGCTATGGCAGTGCCGACTTCGCAACTACAGGAGCTCGCTGCAAATGGACGTTCTTAATCCTACGCACACCTGATTGTATGACTGCATTTACTCAAATCGAGCAAGAACTTTCTCACGGTAGCCACTGTGAGTCAGAGACTGGGTTATTTTCACCGGGTGTGTAAGCCAGAAAATGGATGACATTACAGGGGTGACTTACACCCGGGTGCTCTGGAAGTAACCCGAAAGGTGGGATAAAAGTGCGGGTTAGTACCGGATAGATGTAATCAAATATTTTGGCTTTTTCAAAGTCTGTGAAACCCATTCTTCTCATTGCCCGAAATTCAGCACGGTCCCCACCCCCTTCCCAATGCTCTATAATAGATGCAATGGTATTGACACCAGCCGTAAACTACATATATCGTGGGAAGTCTAGGACGCGCGCGCGCGCAAACAAAGATTAGTTCATCTACACGACAGTAGTGGGATCGTGCGCTAAGAAGATAGCGCTCGGGATAGCGCTCGACACTTGGACACGGCGTCTGACCGACATAAGTGTCAGCGTAGCCGAACGCGATTGTGCAGCCGTGGTTGACTTTGATACACTTTAGGTGCGCAGAGAATTCGGTCGATCTCGTTTGGGTCTGTATTCAGGTAATGCTATTAGACTGGTACGATCTTACTTTCCTCCCGCTCTTGTCGTAATATGCACCTCTGATAGCGAGTCCCGCTGTTGGCCCAGAAAAATCAAAGTCGTGAACCAGCCGTCGTAGAAGAGGTAAGTAAACACTACGCAGTCTCAAGCCTTCCCACATCCGTGCTTCTCCTTGTGTTCCTTCCATCCCTGTTTCAAACACTCGGGATCACAAAAGAACACTCGCCCATTGCACGAACCTGAACACCACGTCGTCAGATTTCCTATTAAAGGTAGGAAGCCCAACTTACCACCACAGCGTTTCCAAGGCCCAGTCGAACCACACGCAAAGCACCGCTGCCACGGCCCCGCCTTCGCCGTCCGCGCCGCTTCCTCCAAATCAACCCTCTCGAACCCACCAGGTAGATCGAGACGCAGCTGCCACAAGTCCACGAAGCTGCGCGAGTCGGACGGGCCGCCGTTCTTCGACGGCACGTACGTCGTGTTTTTGTACCCGCCAAACAGGAAAGTCTTTCCGGTCTTCGAGTCGGTGACGAGGGTGGAGTCGGCGCGGTAGGTGGGGAATCCGCGGGTGAGGACCTGTTTCTATGATATGGGTGGGCGCTTGGAGGGTGGGGAAGACGCCGTTGGGTGAATGGAGCCGATAAAGGTATCGGCGTAGTAAGTATACGTCACGGTATCCTGGATTGGTTCGAACCAGGTGGGTACAGTGGGGCTGTATCCTCCGAAGAAGATGACCTTGTCTAGGACTTCGTTCTAAACACAGATATATCAGTGAATTGATTAACGAACGCAAGGGAAGAACGACATATGTGCATGCCACCTCGGCTCGCGGCGAAGGCACATTTCCATGAAGCCGCTCCCGGAACCATTTCTCGCCTTTGATATCCCAACTCCATAGGTCGCCGTACCCATAAGAATAGAACGCCGTACGTCTGCTTGTGGATCATCGCAGCCTGACGATCGGCCTGTCCAAACATGAAGAATAGCCGCTGCATGTCTTTACCTGTGGCACTGCATAGACCGATTGACCTGAGATTTCGAGGTTTTTGTTCAGGATATCCGCTTCGGCGAGCCACAGTAAGGCCCAAGAAGGAGGGTTAGAACGCATACGTTGAATTAAATACGATCTGCCGTATCGTATTCTTTCAGCTGCCTCGAACACTCAATGACACCGTTAATGCAGCCCATAAGATCTACGGGGGGCCACCCGTGTCCGATGCCACCGTAAACATCCCAACGAACATCGCCCGAGGAGGACAGAGGCGCGGAGATCATCTCGGAGGCCGCCTCAATATATATTGACCGCGCGCCAGCGTAGTTCTTCGCAATTAACTGGCGCTCCGCCTTGGCTTTGAGGACATTCGACCCCAACCTCTCTGATGTTACGGCATAAAATTGCCTTATATGGGCATCCATCACCTCAAAAGGGAAGTCGATCAATTGAAATCAAAACAGCCATATCTTTTCAACCGTTGCCCAGATGAGCATTTGGACTGCACATTTCGGTTGCCAGCCCCCATTTTGGGGCCAAATCAAGTTATGTTCATTTTGTCACAAAACTTTACCCCCTTGATTCGAGCGCACAAAGCAAGTGGTCATGTCGGTGGCATTTGGCGGACATAGATCGTCCAAGCCATCCGGATTTTGCTGCAACATTTGAATTCTTTGCATATTGGGCCTCCGTGCAGTCGCGCCAGAATTCGGTGCAAAAATCATCGGCGCGGTGAGGGGAGGCGTAGGGGTGAGGGGAGGGAGGGGTTCATTGGTGGCCGCGAGCATGGATTGCAGTGTTTCCATGTTTATCTTCGCTCTAGGGACCTTGGACATCGTAGGGCAGATTCGGGGGAGTCACTACGGTGATAGGGGAAGACGAAGAAAAAGGCAAATCGTTGTTGTTGAGGCTTGCCTCATCTGATGCGGAGAATATCCGAGCACAGCCTGATAGGGGCTTGTGTTCCGTTTGCAGCGAACAGACTTGCTGGCCATAAGATGCACAGTCTGAAGGTTCTAAATTTCCCCAATAAATTGACCGGGAGAGTACACGGACCCCCTCACAGGGAATTTGGTTTCAGAGGTACAGTACTAGTGGGTTGAAGTTTTTGGACAACCAGTGCCAGCGCACAGATGTAGGACCACGTACGATCTCTATCTGCCTGGGCTAGTGATCATTCGTGGTAACTACTTGGTAACTACGGCCATATAACCTGACAAACGGTCGATCAACCGTCCAAAACCCACTCTGTTTTCCCCGTCTCTGCGGAAACAATCGCCCGATCGCGCCTCAGCCCACGCAGCACATGTATCTCTCCGGCCACCGAGTCCAACCCACGATCCAGAATTAATTCGATAACGTACACCGCCAGGTGAGCGCGCGTTGTTTCAAACGGAGGTTCTCCGAGGGCGATTGGAGCCTCCGCACTTTGCGGTGGAAGCGGCGTGGCGGCACTGAGCAATGCTATCGATTAACGAAGACAGAAGGCGCAGAAAAAATCGTGCTCACGGTTCGACTTCGGGGAAGGAGCCCTAGTGACGAGTTAGGAGTAGTAGTCTAAGGATTTTATACAAGTAAAAATACGCACCGAATAAACGAGAAGGCTGGTACGCAAGTCCTCAATTTCAAATCACTTGAGAGTTCTGTGACTTACTATGGCAGCTGAAGCTCGCGAAGAAGTTCATGGTGGAACCGCTTCCCAACAACATAACTGTCCGAGTCCAAGGACATTAAATGTGTGGGCGATCCATATTCACTGTCAATAGAAGAAAGTAAATGAACCATGCGGTGGAATTGAATTCAGTCAGATACGCACGACGGAACGAACAGTCTCACTCCTGCGGCCTTCGCAGCGCGCGCAACGGCATCTTGCGCCAGGAATCCTGGCAGCAATCCCGAGTGCTTGACATCCTGGCGCGTCAGATCAGAGTCATCGCGGACCGCGCTGAGCACAACATCCACGCCGTGCAGGGCAGCGTCCAATCCCAACTCAGTAGCCGAGTAATCAATTGCGTGAACGGTGACATAGAGCGTCGGATATCGTGCGAGGAGGTTATGTGCCGTTTCAGTACTGGTGGGGCGGGTGAGGATGCGGAGCCGTACGTCTTGTGCCTTGGGGTGCTCCGAGATGGCGCAAAGCAGATGAGATCCAAGGTCGCCAGTGGCTCCGAGGATGGCAATGGTTAGTGGGGCGGTCATGGATGGTGTGCGTTGGAAGATGAAAGACACACTGTGGGGGTATATGTTTGTAATCCCGTCGACGTGACAGCAGAGACGGCGTTAGTATAGCCGTGTTTCACCGCCGCGCTCCGCGACTGGCGGAGCGCGCACCTGTGTTCATTCTGTGATGCGGGCCCAGAGTTGAGTACGAAGCGCCACATTTGTGTTATGCATCGCCAATCCAGTCTAGACAAGATGCCGTACGAGATTGGCATCCGATCCATGCCGGCGCATGTCGAACCTGAAAAGCGTTAAATTTGAGCAGTGGAGGACTCGGAAGACTCGGAGGAAGGTAAAATTTCAAAGCATAAACAGTGCCACCGATCTCCGAGGAGGTAAAGGCCGGGAAGGAACACGGCGGAGCAGTTCACGGGCCGACACCTATATTCAGGACTGAGTGATGGTGTATTGAACGCGATTATACATGTACAAAATCTTCCAACGCTTGTCGTTTATGCCAAGATTCATGCCCCGGAGATCACGTCCGCCTGAACTTAGAAATGCACGCCGGCCGCCTCTTCCTCGTCAAGAACCGACAGTGTCGAAAAATACCGGAAGAGCCCAACTGACCGGCGCTCGTTACGCAGGAAATGCGCCAGCAAGATTTGTAGCCTACCGCCCATACGGCGTAGGCGCATGGGCAACACAAGTCAAGAACGAAGTATCGCCTTCCACTGCGCACCCGACCAAAAAGAAATCGGCCAACATAAACTCGGATCCACGCCTAATGAAGGATGAACAGAACACAAGCATGAAAAAGAAGCAAAGAGTAAACACGCACATTTGCCCGAACGCAACAAACTCTGTCTCTTCCCTCTCTCATGAGCACATTCCATCCCGGAAACAGACCCGTTTACGTCCATTGTCCCAGCCGCTAGGTTGAGGAACACAGCAGGCTGCTGAGAGTGCCTATAGTGGGACGGCGCCAAGAGTAATTTCCAATGCGACGCAAATGCGACGTGGCAGTGGCCGTGCGGCGTGCCATGGAGCACCAAGTTTGGATGCAGAGAAACAGTGTGGATGAGAGAGTGTTTACGATTAGGGAGCGTTCAAGACACACCGGAGCTAGAGGGTAAGGAACAAAAAGGAAGAAGGCGCCGTATGTGCGTGTTTGGCCAAGGCGTCTATGCGGAACTCGGGCCGTGATGACTCCTTGTCCAGAACCATCACCACCAGGTTCTTACCCAGCCGCCCCGCGCCTCGGAATCAGTGCTTTCCGTCCGACATTGTCGAGCCCTGCAATCATCGAGGCCACTGAATCCGGTTTTCACCAAGTTTTCACTCGATTTCCGTTCGTCCTCTCTTGCGTCGTCTTCCAGTTGGGGTTCCAAGTTCCCGTTGTCCTCTCTGGCTCCTTTGCGCCAGACTTGAAACTATTGCCTCTTCTGCCACCGGTCTGGGTCCAGCATTACAGTAATAAACCCCTAAGCGCAACAATACCGCGAAACGCAACACAGCGAAACTAAGCGCTCCCAGGCGCGGGGGTGACGTCATTGGGGTTCATACCCCCGTTTTTGAGGTCTCTGAACACGATGGGAGAGGTCCCGGGGCTCGAATCGGTGCCCCTTGTGAAGAAATCGAGAGAAACGTCCAAAAGTGGCCAAAATTCACCCAAAATCAGAGATTTGACGCCATCCCTCGCCTCTATCCAGTTGGGACGGTGTCATTCGAGCTCATACCCCCGTTTTCGAGCTCTCCGAACACGATGGGTGACATTGCGGGTTGTGGATTAGCCTGCCTCATGACAAAATTGAGGGAAAATGGTCGAAATCACATTAAACACCGGATTTGATGCAACTTTCAGCTACGAACACAGCTCAGTCGATGCATTAGTTGACCCTTGGAGCCCGTGGGCCGCACCATAGGGCTGTGCGAGATGCTATGGTGTCGAGTGGCTCAAAGAAAATGGCAATCATTGCTCGTTTGCCGCTGTTGCGCTTCGTGGTTAAATAGCCAAATCGGGCTCGCGCAGTTTTCTGGCCCGAACTCGGTCAAAACGGCACGGAATCACACGATTCTTTGTGCAGGACGGCAGAGGGGAAGCGTACAGATTGTTCTGTGACAAAAAATCGGAAGAAGTATGTTGTCCTCCTCTCGAATTCCGTGAAATACGCTAAATGTTGCGCTTAGGGGTTTATTACTGTACTTCGGAGATTTCTCTTGGATTGCGGCGGTGTCCTGGCATGCGTCCAAACGACTTTTGCCAAGTGGCAAGGCATGCTGTTAATCTACCGTACCGCCTCGATTCCTCGATGTCCGCACTCGGAACGAAGTATTACTAGCGGGTACTTATCAGCGACGACGAAGAGGGAAGAAAAAAATGTGGTAGCATCCATGTCAGCATTCGCATGGCCTAGGCTCGAATCGAACGAGCCACCCCGCAGCCAACGTAAGTTCCTTTTCCATTAAACCAGCATTGATCTCCGCCGTTCAACTCCAACATACCTTCACTTGAAGACCGAACCTACGCCGGTTTGACTCCAATGTTTCGATGTTCAGATCTGTGGATATAACTCACCCGAGACGGTGCCTACGTGACCTCAACAAACATTTGTGATCTTTTTTCAACCGCCAGTAGGTACGTGGGATGCGATTCCATTGTTATATTCACTAATTCCTCAAGGAGATCTCAAACTCGGGCATCTCGGGGATGGTCTAACTCGAGTTTCCCCTCGTATCTGGGCTTGAGGTATGTTCATCTCATTGGTTTTGTGTCCAAGGGTGTGCCTAACTGCTCCTTGGGTAGTTGGTTTGAGTCGGATTGTGTCCGACCCAAAGTAAACACCTCCAACTCAGCTTGGTTTCACGTCGTGAGCACGGTTCGATTTTTTTGGCCTGATTAAATCTTCATTGATTCACGAGTTCGTTCCGAAGCTTCAATAACGCTACGCAAATCGTGTCCTCAAAATCTCGGTCACTGGTACCCCATTTTAGCGTTACATTCATCGAGTAGAATTCTATGAATTATTTTTGAACTGACCTTCGTTTAAAGCCTTCAGCCTCAAATGCCTCGTTTCATCGCTCTAAGCGGGTGTTATGCTCCTTTGAAGCCAGGTATGTGGTCTGAGGTTATTTTACTGAACGTGGTTTGATAGTGCCTCAATAACCCGACTTTGGGCAGTCAGGTCCACGTACCTTTGGCTTACTGGTCTACTGGTATGTGATTGCACATTCGTTCAATTACACATCTATTTGCTATTTTACTTGGACTCACATGATTTCTCAACGCGTGTTCGACCTTCAACATAACGTCAACCTCGCCTCGTAAGTTCAATTCATGAATCTTCGACTGGAACCGTGACGAGTCTCAACGGGTTCAAACTCCAGTTTGCTAAAGCTGCGCATTCGTTGCTTAACTCAAGTTCTGATCTTATTTTGCAGTTCAACCTCCTCTCGAGGTCGAACTTATGCATTGCATCCAGAGGCATCTCCGCATTAAATTTTGTAGCAATCTTGGCACTGACCACACAATACAACTCAGCTTCGTTCAACGTCGTACGTAGCGTCAATTCTTTTTAGCGTAGTTGAATGTTCAGTGGTTCATCGCTTCGACCTCAACGCCACTCAAATTATGTCCTTAAAATTCCAGTCAGTTTCTAAAGTCGAAGTTCCAAGTTAGGTCATTGACCTGAATTTTGGGTCCAAGGTCAATCGAACGGCCTGCATCACACAGTGAGACCTCCCCGCATTCATTCGATTTCGTTTCGTTTCGTTCCCTTACCATCCCTCAGCCACTGTAACTCAACTCGGGATAAGTAGCTAAGCATTCATTTCATTTCATATCAATCCACGCCTGGGCTGGGTTATTCCAGACTAAACCCACAGCCCAACGTCGATTCCGCCCCATAACCAACACTTCATACAAGTCCCCGACCCGAATTCATGACAGTACTTACCGCACGCACGGATCTTTATAGCAGATAACATCGACCCAGACCGGCGCGCGGATTAAGCTGGGCGTGGATTCACAGCGCTACATGCCTCGTTCCATGCTGACCTGTGTTTTTTTTCGCAGCTTGATTCCAATTCACTTGGGCTTTTCGCGCCGAGTGCTTTCAGTGAGTTCTTCACTAATATTTAAATTATAACTGCTCACGATGAGAATCAAAGCTCAAATCCATAGGTAATTCATGTAAATTGTATTCAGAGCAGTTAGGTACGTACGTACGTACTACGATAGGCGGCGCGGCGTGTGGGTACGGGCAGGGGTACAGAGAAGGGGAGGGAATGAGATGGGGGGAAGGTGCCGGTGAACAGATGTGGGAGTGTGCGGCACCGCCAATATGGCGTGTATTGCGCGGGGGCGCAAACGGGTGCCCGCAAGGATGTGTGGGCGTGGGGACTCGACGCACGCGCGGCAGCAACATCCGAGTGCGGGTGCGATTGCGCGCGCAAGCAGCAGCCGGTACATTGGGCTAGGTGCACCAACGCAAGGCCCACAACGCAATGCCCGCCGCGCAAGCCACGCCGCGCAACGCCGAAATGGGCGCACAGCCGAAACCGTGAACGAAAGAAAAGAAAAAGGAACGAGAAAATCAGCACTCACGAAATCCAATCCAACACCCGGCGTCAACGCCGTCTCGGTCTCATCCGCGCACCCAAATTATCCACCACCTCCGCCTGGCTCTCCACCTCCCACAACGCCTTGTCCGCGTTCTTGAAGGTGCGCTCGCGGTCTTTCAGGGCTGCCTGGAAAGAAAAAGATGTAGTGAGTAGAGCATCGGGTATTGTATTGCAGTAGGAAGGGGATGGAGTGAGTAGAAGTGGGCGGGAAACGCACCTTAATAGCTGCCTCGCGCGCCTTCTCCGCATCCCCGTCCGCCGTCCCCGCTCTCCTTCCCAAAGACGTTCGCAGCGGGGCGTCGCCTCGGCGGCCTGGCACACCCTGCACGCGGGCTTCTCCGGGCTAAGGCGAGCGCGCGCGAATTGGGCGGAGGGTTCTTCTTGCGTCGGTTCTGACGGCCTGCGGGATTGTAAGCAATGCGGGAAGCGCTGTGATTAGGTGAGCAGAGCAGGTGAGGCGGGGGAAGGCGGGGGAGCAAAAGGAGGGAAGGGTGCAGGGGGGCCGCACCTTCTTGAGATCGTCACCCGCCTAAAATGAGAGTCGAACTACGAGCTGGAGAGAGCGTATAGGCAGCTTGGTGACCGGTGAAAGGTGGATGGTGGCGCATACATTCACAGACGGGCAGGCGGGGTGAAAACTAGGAGGGAGGAAAGGAATTGGGAGCGATGACGAGGGGAGACGATCGAGGCTGTGCTCGGAACTCTCCGCATCAGATGAGGTAAACCTAGGCAAACAACTCAACGCGCCTACGATGTCCAAGCACACGCTGCAACAAAGATCGATATGGCGACAAAGAGACTCGCGCCGTTATTGGGGCGAGACATTGTCGCGCTCCGACATCCCGATCCCCACACGGCCCCCTCTTTAATCGTAGATTTTCCTGCGCTGCAAATGCGCGGTCGTAGAAGAAGCTGCACATCCATAAATCGAGGGTCCTCAGTTCGCGGATGGGTAGCGCGATCTGTGCATACGACGGTTTGTCGATTTTGTTTTCCTTGATCCCAGTCTTACCTTTCCAGGTCATCTGTACGTCCTCGGCGGCGAGAAATTCAATGAAGTCTGGTTCCGCGATTTCTGGATGCTTCACCTCGAGAAATTAGATAGTGGGCGCCGACTCCCCAATTTTCCTGTCCGGAAGGAGATCATGCGCGATGTAGTGGGCTATAAACTCGCACCCGCTGATGCGCTCACGGCGCGTCTGAGAGCGTGAGCTGACACAACAAACATCAAACTCAACACTCCAACGGCCATGAAACGAGGGTGCGAGTGGGTCACTCCATGTTCAGTACCCGGCTGGTAAGCCGCGCAAGGGAACGGGATAGGAGCTGTGGCGGATACGGTGGCGTGGACGTGGACGACGAAGGACAGAACGATGGCGACGAAGGACATGACGTAAGCGGTGGGCATCGATGGCGACGAGGGACCGAAGGGCGAAGTACGAAATACGAAAGGTGAGATGTATTGCTGGTGGGCAACAAACTGGGGAGTACAGGAAAGTAGGTAGGGTTTTTATAGTAAAAGAGGGAGGCAGTGCTATCGTGAAATGGAGATAAATCGAAAAGGCGCCAAGTAGAAAGGCGCCGCCGAAAGGATATAAATAGAAAGCGCGCCGCGAAACGGAGGGCGCGAAACGGAGGATTGATCGGAGGACTGATGGCGGAGAGTGGCGAAAGGGGCTATTGATACGGAAACGGAGACCATGCGGTGTGGAATAGCGTGCGGAAAGGCGTTGTCGAGTTGCGGAGGCGCCATCCGAGTCGATGAACCGTGGGAAAGGCGCTCGGTAGAAAGGCACTATATTTATATACGCGCCCAGCGCGAGCTGGTGCGCATCATCTCCTCCCAACTGAAAAATTGACTGTCCTCAGTCAAACTTGACTGCATGAATACTGTGATCTGTAAAAGTGAAGGGAAAAAACAGTTAACAACAAGAGAGGTCCTCCCAACTGAAATCTCAGTGAGATCCCGCGGAATGGTTTTCCTCCTTGGCCTGAGCGCGTGCGGCGGGAAACGTAAATTGTAGCTCTTCAGGCAGGTTGGGCGATGTCAATGATGTGTTGTGCGGTTCGGAGGGGGAAAATACTGCAACTGATGGTGCCGAGAACTGTCTCCGGCTAGGATCTGGGATCTGCGTGTGCGGCGGAATCAAGCTGCTGGATCGATGCGGTGAACGTGGCAAGCATTCGTGGGCCTCTACGGGACAGGATATATTTCTGGTATGCCAGAGCTTGATTCGGGCGCGAAGGTTGGAACCTATGACATGGTGCGGGACAAAAAGGCCGCTCGGAAGGACAACTTTGCCCTCAGCATTTCGCTTGCAAATGCCTGCATGGATATCGGTGGCCACAACGGGGCAATGTCGAATAAAATGTGTTGTGTTCGTGCAATATACACAAGAACTCCTCTGCGTTGTGCGGGACTGGCTCGAGGACAGAGGCTGATATTGTGTGGACGCGGTTGGCCGCTCGATGGTATCGTGGGGCACATTATTGCTAGATTCAGCAGGTGCGGATGAATATTCGGCGGAGGGCGAGTGCAATTTCGGCGGTGTGTACAATGGGGGCTGAAGGAGGATAAAATCCACGGCCTCGCGGATTCCTTCTAGTGGATATGCATCGTCGGCGTATACGTCGGGGAATTTTATCTGTAGTCGAGTATGCGTGGCATCGCGTAGATTCGTGGGAATAGCGCCGCACAATATGCGGCTCTGCTCATACTCCGTGAGGTGCTGCTTTGCGCGAAGGAATGCTGCAATGGAATAGAATCTGCGATAGAACTCTGCAAATTGAGTCCTCGATGGCGACTGTGTAATGGAAAACTCCGCGGCGAGTCTTTTTAGCTTGGTGACATTATGTCTGCGCTCGGGGTCGGCCTCGGGATAAAGTCGAAAAATGGTGGCGGTAAATTGTTCGAAAGATGCTGCGGCGTCGGTAAATTCGGGAACGGACTCCCAAAGATCCTGGTCCTCGAGACCAAGGAAACGAGTGGCGTGGAATTTCTTCTCGCAGCTATCGGTAATGCTCGAACGAGAGAATAAGAAGGCGAGGTCGGAGAAATATTTTCGAAGGTAGCGTGGGTTCTGTGAATCGAAGATAGGAGCGATGTGATCGTGACGCGCTGGCATCAACGGATGCGGCGTAGACGGTGGCGAAAGACTGTATTTCGCAAGCTGGATAATCCAAGCTTCTGGAAACGGCGGCGATATATTCAAATACGGTGGCGGCGAGCTGGACTGTGGAATCGGTGGCGGAAAAATAAGGGGCTCGGTGGAGCCATTGGGTGTGGCGGAATTTTGAGCAGCAGAGGCCGAGCCTGAATCGATGGAAATTGAGACCCCTCGCGGTGGGCTCCAATATGATGCGCTCACGGCGCGTCTGAGAGCGTGAGCTGACACAACAAACATCAAACTCAACACTCCAACGGCCATGAAACGAGGGTGCGAGTGGGTCACTCCATGTTCAGTACCCGGCTGGTAAGCCGCGCAAGGGAACGGGATAGGAGCTGTGGCGGATACGGTGGCGTGGACGTGGACGACGAAGGACAGAACGATGGCGACGAAGGACATGACGTAAGCGGTGGGCATCGATGGCGACGAGGGACCGAAGGGCGAAGTACGAAATACGAAAGGTGAGATGTATTGCTGGTGGGCAACAAACTGGGGAGTACAGGAAAGTAGGTAGGGTTTTTATAGTAAAAGAGGGAGGCAGTGCTATCGTGAAATGGAGATAAATCGAAAAGGCGCCAAGTAGAAAGGCGCCGCCGAAAGGATATAAATAGAAAGCGCGCCGCGAAACGGAGGGCGCGAAACGGAGGATTGATCGGAGGACTGATGGCGGAGAGTGGCGAAAGGGGCTATTGATACGGAAACGGAGACCATGCGGTGTGGAATAGCGTGCGGAAAGGCGTTGTCGAGTTGCGGAGGCGCCATCCGAGTCGATGAACCGTGGGAAAGGCGCTCGGTAGAAAGGCACTATATTTATATACGCGCCCAGCGCGAGCTGGTGCGCATCACCGCTCCCGACGGCCGTGCCTTCCTCTTCACCGGTATGCCCGCCGTCCCCGTGTTCGATAGGAAGCGTCATAAGTGGGACTTCATGACCACATTCACACCCGACGAGTACGCGCCGGATTGGCCATACCCTCAACTGCGCCTCATTAACTATGCAGCCCACGTTGTCGGCGAGCGGCTGTACGTCTTCGGCGGCAACCACAGGGACTTTATTGTCGGGACGGACCTCCTCAAGTCCTAGACAAGGTCATCCTCTTCGGAGGGTACAGCCCCACCGTACCCACCTGGTTCGAGCCAATTCAGGATACCGTGACGTACACTTACTACGCCGATACCTTTATCGGCTCCATTCACCCAACGGCGTCTTCCCCACCCTCCAAGCGCCCACCCATATCATGGAAACAGGTCCTCACCCGCGGATTCCCCACCCTCCGCGCCGACTCCACCCTCGTCACCGACTCGAAGACCGGTAACACTTTCCTGTTTGGCGGGTACAAAAACACGACGTACGTGCCGTCGAAGGACGCCGGCCCGTCCGACTCGCGCAGCTTCATGGACTTGTGGCAACTGTGTCTGGATCTACCCGGTGGGTTTTTCGAGGGGGTTGATTTAGAGGAAGAGGCGCGGACGGCGAAGGCGGGGCCGTGGCAGCGGTGCTTTGCGTGTGGTTCGACTGGGCCTTGGAAACGCTGTGGTGGTGCGTTGGACTTTGCGTATTTTCAATCGAAAATCTGACGAAATGATATTCAGGTTTGTGCAATGGGCGAGTCTTCTTTTGTGATTCCGAGTGCCTGAAACAGGGATGGAAGGAACACAAGGAAAAGCACGGATGTAGGAAACCTTGACACCGCGTAGCTTAGAATTTTGGAACCGAACGGTTCGATTTCACCGGTTCAGGTCCAGCGTCCAGCGAAACCCTTGGTTTCCTATCTCACTCCATTTGTCTGATTTGCTTTTAGTACAGGTGAATTTCACAGCATGATCGTATGCGCAAACACCATGAAACCAGAATTTGAATATCCTTCGGCATTTTCGACTTTCGAACAACATCGGACAGCAGCTCTCTACAGAGTAAACACAATCTTGTCGCTGGCACCCGAATCGACTTGAAATGCGCTTTTGCTTGTGCCTCAGACTTCAAGGCCTTGGACTTGCCTCGCTGAAATTCGCCCTCCGGAACCCTAGAACTAAAAGTCAATACCAGCGACACTTCTATGGGGAGCATCTATAAGATCCAACACGTTTGGATGAGTTTAAAACTAATGAGGGCTCGATACCCGCCGGAAACCACGAATGTCAATTGTGCTGACTACATTCTGTATATCTCGCGTAAACTACGTTGCGGTCCTTGACATTTTTTGCCTAGGCGGCAGGAGAATTGATGCCTATGGATAAAAGAATGGATAAAGCGAAGACTGATTCTCGGCGAAGCTACGTACGAAGATAATGTGTGGTGATAATTTCAACCATGCTGCGGTAGAGCTGCGAGTGTGACCATTCCTCCCTGTCCCGCTGCTTCATAACTTCGCCGGATACCCAAGGCAGTGCAGCAATTTCAGCATTAACAGTGGTGTGCATTATGGAGCCGTAATATGCATTGAGTGCTTTCGAGAAGGCAGACGGGATCTCCATCATCATAACATGGGCTTCGCTGAATGTTTGTTCGAGGCATATGCAAATAGCTGGGTGGGAGTTTGAATCGGGCTTAGGTTGGACAGGGAAGCGCACCAGACACCAGTTTGGCTCGGTTCCTGAGATCGATAAAAAGATGGCTCTGCGGATACCTTAGCAAACAGGGCAGACATCAAGATCATATGATACAGAGGTAGTTTCCGGGGATTTCTTCTTGATGGCAGATGCACAGTGTTTGGTCATGTCGGTCTGAGGGAGCATATGCAATTTTTCAGGGGATAGATATTTTCCGGCAGCTCACCAGCTTGGGTTTGTGAGTTTTGGCACCTTTAACACATGGGGAACATAGACAGGGACACTCACGAGCTGCGGGGACGGCGGCATCAGACGGCGGCAGCCACAGCGTACAATGGGGCACTCACATGCTGCGGGGACAGCGGCATCAGACGGCAGCAGCAACGGCATACAATGAGGCACTCACATCCTGCGGGGACGGCGGCATCAGACGGCGGCAGCAACAGCGTACAATGAGGCACTCACACGCTGTGGGGACGGTGGCATCAGATGGCGGCAGCAACAGCGTACAATGAGGCACTCACATCCTGCGGGGACGGCGGCATCAGACGGTGGCAGCGACGGCGTACAATGAGGCACTCACAAGCTGCGGGGACGGCGATATCAGACGGTGGCAGTGACGGCAGACAATGGGGCACTCACAAGCTGCGGGGACGGCGGCATCAGACAGCGGCAGCAACAGCGTACAATTAGGCACTCACACGCTGTGGGGACGGCGGCATCAGACGGCGGCAGCAACAGCGTACAATGAGGCACTCACATCCTGCGGGGACGGCGGCATCAGACGGTGGCAGCGACGGCGTACAATGAGGCACTCACAAGCTGCGGGGACGGCGACATCAGATGGTGGCAGTGATGGCGGACAATGGGGCACTCACAAGCTGCGGGGACGGCGGCATCAGACGGCGGCAGCGACGGTGTACAATGGGGCACTCACAAGCTGCGGGGACGGCGGCATCAGACGGCGGCAACGACGGCGTAAAATGAGGTACTCACAAGCTGCGGGGACGGTGGCATCAGACGGTGGCAGCAACAGCGTACAATGAGCCACTCACAAGCTGCAGGGACGGTGGCATCAGACAGCGGCAGCAACAGCGTACAATGGGGCACTCACATCCTGCGGGGACGGCGGCATCAGACAGCGGCAGCAACGGCGTACAATGGGGCACTCACATCCTGTGGGGACGGCGGCATCAGACGGCAGCAGCAACAGCGTACAATGAGGCACTCACATCCTGCGGGGACGGCGGCATCAGACGGCGGCAGCAACAGCGTACAATGAGGCACTCACATCCTGCGGGGACAGCGGGGACGGCGGCATCGGACGGCGGCAGCAACAGCATACAATGAGGCACTCACATCCTGTGGGGAAGGCGGCATCAGCCGGCGGCAGAAACAGTGTACAATGAGGCACTCACAAGCTGCGGGGCCGGCGGCATCAAACGGTGACAGCAACAGCGTACAATGAGGCACTCACATCCTGTGGGAACGGCAGCATCAGACGGCAGCAGCAACGGCATACAATGAGGCACTTACATCCTGTGGGGACGGCGGCATCAGACGACGGCAGCAACAGCGTACAATGAGGCACTCACATCCTGCGGGGACGGCGGCATCAGACGGCGGCAGCGACAGCCTACAATGAGGCACTCACAAGCTGCGGGGACGGCGGCATCAGACGGCGGCAACAACGGCGTACAATGAGGCACTCACAAGCTGCGGGGACAGCGGCATCAGACAGCGGCAACAACAGCATACAATGAGGCACTCACACGCTGCGGGGACAGCGGCATCAGACGGCGGCAGCAACAGCGTACAATGAGGCACTCACACGCTGCGGGGACGGTGGCATCAGACGGCGGCAGCAACAGCGTACAATGAGGCACTCACATTCTGCGGGGACGGCGACATCAGACGGCGGCTGGAACAGCACACAATGAGGCACTCACGAGCTGCGGGGACGGTGGCATCAGACGACGGCAGCGACGGCGTACAATGAGGCACTCACATCCTGCGGGGACGGCGGCATCAGAAGGCGGCAGCGACGGTGTACAATGGGGCACTCACATCCTGCGGGGACGGCGGCATCAGACAACGGCAGTGACGGCGTACAATGAGGCACTCACATCCTGCGGGGACGGTGGCATCAGACGGTGGCAGCAACGGCATACAATGAGGCACTCACATCCTGCGGGGACGGCGGCATCAGACGGCGGCAGCAACGGCGTACAATGAGGCACTCACATTGCTTGGGGCCTAAGTGGTGCGGCGACGTTAGCCATGGCCAGCACATTTCTGCAACAATCTTGCTTCCTAAACTTACATCCTAAACAGGCAGTTCAGAGAAGACAAGAGTCTGCTGAAATACACCACATACATATTCAACCTTATCCTATCAATGGAATGACATTGAACACCGATCTCGGTGACCACCAGACAGAGGCTCACTCACCCAGACGTGCGGAAAATACACGAGAATACATTTTATGATATCTAATGCAGGCCCAGTCAACCTAAATGGAACACTGAGAACATTGAACGTACCCGTAATAGTTGTTTCATCCATAGAACTACTTTCCGTGTTAGGAAACAATACTCTAAAATCCTGACAATCACTCACTAGCGAACTGCATATTCGATGGAAAGGTTGATGTTGTTTTGCTGAACAGAAACCAGCATCATCTGCAATGTCCGATCATTGAGCACATTCGCAGTCTTTGCTATCAGCTCGCTGCAATCGGTTATGGCTTCACGCATATCTGTCCCCGAGCTGTTAGCCCTTCCACAACTGCAAAATAAATGTCACTTGCCGTTCATCTGCACATAATCCGAAGGGTGGAATTTGAATTGCTGAAGAGGCTCCTTGAAGTCAGTACCCAGGTGTTCTGTTGCCCGTAGATGTGCCATTTCTTCAGCTTGCTCGTATGGACACCCATCATTGACCAGCTTCGCAAATTTCTCATCAATGAGGCCATCAAATTTGGTGAATACGACCACGACAGGGACTACACAGATTTCAATATAACAATTGCTTAAAGCATGTTACGGACCTGTCCCGCGAGCAAAAGTGTTGAAAAAGTCTTTCTCAGCTCCGAGTAGTGGTCTATTTGTGTTAGTAGGTAGGCAATACCTACGGAAGTGGCAGTAGATGTCACATCGGCGTCAAAAGAAGAGAAAAAAAATACTCACCAGATCGCGTGCAGCTGGTCCGCCAAAGTATTTGTCTTCCCCCGTTCAAGGATAAAGTTTTTCATCTTTTCTGTCTCTTCTGCGGAGCCGCTCTCAAATCCACGGGAGTCGTGGAAAATGAATCCTTGATTGCTCTTGAAAATCAGCTGATTCTCGATCTCGTGTTCCCCGCGCTGTGTTCCACTTAACGATACGGACTTGTAATAATTGACATACGCACACTCTCTGATGCTTCAATGACCTTGGGATCTATCTGCGGAGTAAGTGTCAGCCCGGATTCAAAAGAGCTTGTCGGGTGCGAGCACCTTGTTGCCATCTGGATCGTAGATCTCAGGATCTTCGATGGTATCGCAGACTCTTTTGAGTAGAGTCGTCTTGCCAGCATTGGCTCGCCCGATGACCAGAACACGAAAATGGCCGCATTTCGCTCGCAGCCGGATAGATTCCTCCACGGAGAGCTTCGCAGATGGCTCGACAGATGGCTCAGCAGATCTCTAGCAGGACAGTGGGGCAGAAGCAAGCTCACTTTTGAGCTTTTCCGGGAGTGCCACACCCTCGACACCTTCTCTTTCAGGCGGGTGAATGCTTGGTCCATTTGCTGGAGGTTCTGGCAGGAAGATGGAGGCGGCAAGCTCTGGAGCCGCATTTATGTGTGACATCTGTCATCGCTTCCGAGTTTGTCGCACTGCTGTCCGCCACCGCGTGGTCTTCACTGATCGGGCTATCCGCTTCCACTCACATTTTTAGCTTCTGTGTAGGAGATCTTTTCTGCGGGTACCCCGTGGAGCTCTGCCGGGAGCGCGACCCTTTCTTTTAGGCGGGTAAATGCTTGGTGCATCCGCTGGAGCTTCTGGCACAAAGATGAACTTGACGGAGGAGAGCTTCTTGTAAGGTGAAAGCCGCGTTTGAGCCGCATGCATCATCTGACACAGAATGACATGTACGTACACTCCAGCCTCATGGTGGCCGCACCGCCCTTTTCCGCCCGCAACGCCCAAGCAACGCCGTTTCTCTCCCTCCGTCCACATCATCGGTTCCCTGAACTCAATCGGTGATAACTGTGCCTAGATGGTGTTCGTTTCATATGCAGCTACTCTTACTTCGGAGATTGACTCCTACCCTTCAGGTTCTTATGCTGTTTCCGACCATCGAAGGTCACGCCAGAGGGGTCCCCATCTGCACCGGCCAAAATACCTCTGCCGTCCAACTTGCCTTTGCAGGCCATTCCTCCTTCCTCAACGCTTCTTCGCGAGCCCACCCCATCTGGCACTCCGCCTCCTCCTTCAAACCCCTCGGAGTTACCAAATCCGAGTCCTCTCCCCCTTTCAACAGACAAAGTCTTGGCCGAATGCCCGCGGTACATACTTTTGATTTCAAGCTTTGATCTTACTGAGCCGATTTTGTTGTTTTTAGTCTGCGTGTCCTGGTAGTTGGAAAGGTGAGCTTCCTTAAGGAACATAATTCACGCCTCAACGAGAACTCTCAGTCCGGCGCTGGAAAATCCTCTCTCATTAGCCGCGTTTTTGGTGTCAAGCTGGCAGTATGTATTTGTGCTCATCGCAGTCCTATTACCCGCACATTGAGCATTTTTTCAGTCAGTTTCGCATCAAAAGCCAGGGCAGTGCGATATCGAAGAGGAAATAATCTCTCTTCAAAACTCGTGCCTAGTCCTCCACGACTCTATGGGGTTTGAACACGGCAATACAGATACCTTCAATGACGTGAAAAACTTCATCGTTGACCGCAGTAACGAGAACAGGCCCATGAAGGAACGCCTTCATGTTGTTTGGTGATTTCGTGTTGCTGAGAATCAAATTTTTGTTGCCCACCCTGCGACGACAGGCTTTGCATCAAAATTCCCATTGCTGGCGATCGCGTATTCGAGACGGGAGACGAGAAACTTATTGAGCTCGCGTTTGACACTGGCGGTAATCAGAATTCCGTTTTCAAGCACCACTTCTTACTGACATTGGTGACTAGTTCCAGTTATCGTCGTTTTCACGCAATATGATGTCTTAGTCTTGTCGGTATTCCGGCGCCTCCCTCCTTCTGAGGACAGAGAACGACTCTCCAGGGACCAGGCGACTCAGAAATTCAAGGACAGCTGCCTGAAACTTCTTGACCCATTTTTCGAAAAGTACACCCAGCTTTTGTATGTTCGAACCTCGGGTACCATTTCGACTTTCTACTTTGCTTGCTTGAAAACTTATGGTTTTAGGCCTTAGCGGAGCGCCACCGTCGAAGCTGGATCCAACTGCGCTGGATGATCTTGTTCGAGAAACGCGGCGCCTTGTTGAGGAAACTTTCCGCGGCGATGCATGGATCGTGTCTGCAATGGCACAGCGTGCAAGTGCTCAAGTCAAGATTGAAGGTGCAATCGCGTAAGCTCCAGTGTTGTTGTCTCGCCCATTCAGCCCGCTCTTACTTATCACTCTCTGTTAGAATTGGCATGAAAAGTAAGTATTATTTTGTCGCGGCTGTTCTTTTCTTCAATGTTCTATTCAGAGTATTGGCATGGGATCGCCTCGGGCGCGCAGTTATCCGGAACACTGGAAGGGTGCCTGACTGCGGTCCATAATGACATGACAGCTAGTTGGAATTTTTATGACCCTGAAGACGTGAGCATTTACCAGGACCTGAGCTCAATACGGACTTGTGTTTTCCAGCTGCTACGGAACCAGGATTTCACCGACAAGATAAAAAAGCTAGCACAATTCGTCACACCGAGCACATCTGATGCCAAATCATGGTTGTATGTGCTCTTCGTTTCCGGAATCTGACCCACGAACTAATTATTTCCAGTTCAAACGACAC
This sequence comes from Mycena metata, assembly GCA_029378385.1. NCBI lineage: Eukaryota > Fungi > Basidiomycota > Agaricomycetes > Agaricales > Mycenaceae > Mycena > Mycena metata. Next base: position 108,604 of record JARKIB010000322.1, on the reverse strand, counting down.
ACTTCAACCACTACTTGGCGTCGCATCGGGATTGGGACCTGCATCTGTTGTAGCAGTTCCAGCAGTAGCAGGCATTGTGTTGTCTTTCGCGTTTGTGAGCTTTATCACAAAGGCCCTCCGCCAGACGTAAGTTTTGGTTCATTTGCGGTGACACGTTATTCAAACTCTCCTAGGCCAGAAACGCTCCGCTGTTTCATGGGTTACATTATTGACCTGACACTTGTCTTGGAGCAGCTGTTCCATGTCACTCTTTCCAAGGCACCCTCGTCGCTCACCAACAAAGACATTGACATGGCATTCGAGAACTACAAGAACTCTGGGCTGGGCATGGTGCACCGCAGGATCCGCGAGTTCGTAGAGGCCGAGTCATTTACGAAAATCGTCAAGGGAAAGGAGGCGCAGGAGAAGGTTAAAGAGCTTATATGGGAGTTCTCTGGTGTGAGGGGATGATGAACACCGTGTAGCATTTCTCTGTCTACGTACCTCGATGATTTTTCCAAGCAAATTGACTGCGCAGTCTATGTATCTATCCAGTATCCCTCTTGGAAACGAATGTGGTCAAGCATTTCACAGAATTCGAGCAGTTTCATGACCAACGGAGACCTACGACACCAACCTTTGGTGCAAATGCAGGCAACTCGAATGGAGATGATATTGGTGTTAGACCACCCCCAGGACTTGAATGCATCGCGGCTTGGATAATAAATTGATGCGTGTGCCTTCTCTATGTTGTCGCTGATAAAACTCAGCCACTTTTTTGAGCATCCACCAGGCTTGGTGCTGTGCATCCTTCGAGGCAGGGCTCTTTTGCGACCCAGTCTCCACGCATCCGCGGGCTAAATTGAATTTCATCACTTTTGTCGTTGATGATAAATGTGCCGCCCTCGCAAGTATGAGAGACCGCCAATGGGCAGGGCATACGTTCAGCCTGCGATTTGGTAACCCGGGAAGACCCATTCAATGATTCCCTACCAGCACAAGGGGCTTGCAGTAGCCTACCTCGGATGTTTCCTCTGTCCACAGTTGAGGGTAAATGTGCAGCCCTCGCAGGTGCGAGAGACCGCGAGATGAATTTAGTACCCTGGAAGACTCATTCAAATTGTTTCTGCCAGCACGACATCCCGTACCTTTCTTGCAGTGGACATCACACATTCGAGCTTACAGAGCGTGCTCAAATTTCCCCGAAGACTTTCCTGTTTGGTGGGTATGTACAATGCCGTCGAAAAACGCCGGCCCATCCGACTCGCGCAGCTTTATGGACTTGTGGCAGCTGCGTCTTGATCTACTGCTGGAGTTTTTGACGGGGTTGATTTGGAGGAAGAAGCCTTGGAAGAGGCCCGGACGGCGAAAGCGGGTCCGTGACAGCGTCTGCAACCAATGGTGAACATGAATTCAAGCACTTGAGCCTCTGGCTTCGTCGAAAGATTGATACGATTAACAAGCGGTGAGTTAAATCAGAGTCGGAAAAGGGGAGGTTCCGAAGACCTGGTTCCCGTATCTTCCTTTTTCTTTATGCGCGAGGGGTCACGTTGAGTAATTATTGTCCCGGCACTGGGTCGAATCGCAAAAAAGGGTTCCAAAGCGAAGTACCCGCCTCGTTAAGGAATTTAAACGCATTGGAGTTATTAGGATGCCTGAAGAGAAGCCGCTTGGTATGGCGCAAGTCTTCGAGGATCAAAGACGATCCGTTCCCTTCAATGCGTGCCATCTTGACGGGGGAGGGTAAGGGTTCGAGTCCCTCCGAAGACGTATATCTGTATATCTGACGACAGTGAATTTTTTTCCTCCGGGTAGATAGTAGATACGAATTCAGGACTACAAAGCAAGTCAGAGCAGAATTTGCGACGATGTGGGTGGAATTTTCGACCAAGGCAGACAGATCTCTGCATGAATATGTGGTTCAGCAGGGATCCGAGATAGTGAATGGGCGCTGCTGAGGGCTCTGCATGTAAAAACACTGCCCAAGAGTACGAGAACAAGTCCTCGAGAATCGTCTTAGTCCCTCCCCGTAAAAGGAATACTGACTTGGTGCGGGAAGGTGGGGTTCGACTCCCGCTGAAGACCTAGAAGGTATGTCTTTTCTTTCTCTTTGCGCATGAACCATAAAACGAGCGAGTGAATATTCCGTATCTTGGCCCAACCTGGATCCCACCTGGATCACCCGGCAAAAAAAGCGCTTTGAAAATTGCGAATTCTTGAGAACTGAAGTTGGGGTGAACACAAGGGCGTTGTTAACTTGAAGGACGACCGAACGAGTAGCATACATCCACAAGTCTTGGAGGCTCACCAGGGCATCCCTGTTCAACTACGTAGAAACAGTGACCATCACCCGGGGACGGCGAGGGTTCGAATCCCGCCCAAGATATAAGACAGGCAGCCGCGGATGAACCTTTTAATCCGCTAGCCCTTTTTTGTGGTGCGCGCCAGAGGAACGGGCGAGAAGTTTTTTGACCAGGGTAGTTGGATCGGTATGTATCGCGCGAGCGCGAGAGGAGGATTGGGACACAGGAAACTCCAGCATATCTGAAGTTGTGGAAAATGCGGAACATAGAGCACAAGGATTCGTTTTGGGTGTTTGGTGATTATTCTGTTTATCTAAGGGCCAGCGACGGGAGAAAGGGCGGCGATCCAACGTGCCGGTTTGAGGAGCTTGAACTTTCTGGTTCCGAAATTCAGTGCGTCTCGTTTTGGTGCCACAGAGGGAAAGCCACAGGATAGTGTCCAAATTTTCGTGAATTGAGTGCGCCTTTGCCGGGGACTGAATTCATCCTCCTTGCCGTTGATTTTGAGTTCAGCCGTTGTCTTCCGACGGTGGACCGAATTCAGGAGGAGAGGGCCAAGAGAACCCGCAAGGAAGGAGCTTGAATCTTCGTAACGTGTCCGTGGAGGAGCGAGTCGTTGGCGAGTGGGAGAATTGGAGGTTCCCGAGGAATTTTGACTTGTCGAGTCCCGCGTGCGGGCCCACGAGTTTTGATACTCTCGTCGTTTGAACTTGACGGTGGCTCCATGAATGTTCCACAGATCGTTTGCGCGTCGGTGCACAGAATCGGTGGGGACGGCCACAAGAGTCCTAGGAAGATGGGATTCAGGTAAATCATTGTTTCCAACTTCAAGGATGAGAAGAGCGCCATTTTCGAGAGGCGAGTAATTCGCACAACTTGAGTAATTCAAACAACTTGAACCACTGAGGACCGAACATCATTTAAACTGGGGAGGAAGTGTAACTCCCTTGGACCAAGTAGTGCGAGCCTCGCGAGTTCACCCGAGTTTCCCCCGAATCCGGCGCTGTGGGAGTATCGATTGAAGGCGGAGTCCGGGGGCGCATGAGTCGCCGTCGAGAGCGGCAGCCTACAGATCGAGATGAGAGCTGAGGACGAGATGAGAGCTGAGGACGAGATGAGAGCTGAGGACGAGCGGACTGGAGATGGAGGTCTCGTACAGGATGCAGGTGGCGCTGAGATAAAAGCAATGAGCATACGTCCCCGTTCGAATCGGGGTGGGTGCATGGTCCAGCGTTGGCGAGATTTTTTTGCCTTGGCAGGTAGCGGAGTAACTGCTAAGGGTTCCCGTGCGGTGGGGTGTGAGTCGTTGGATCGCTGGTACTGTCAATTCCCCGTTCGAATCGGGGTGGGTGCATGGTCCAGCGTTGGCGAGATTTTTTTGCCTTGGCAGGTAGCGGAGTAACTGCTACGGGTTCCCGTGCGGTGGGGTGTGAGTCGTTGGATCGCTGGTACTGTCAATTGCAGCGCAGGTGTCCGCGAGACCACGAGAATGTCGTCCACACAGCACTGGCAGTTGAATAGCCAGTTCACCGGCGCGGTCGGAGTATTTCCCGCAGACGTGTTTGGCGCGGACCGAAAGTGCGAATCTCAGTCAGAGTCTTCGTTCTTTTGAAACTCTCGTTGGTTCGTTGTGGGCGAGAGCACAGTAGGTCGGCGGCTACGGAGTTTCGACGCGATATCGACGCTGACGGTTGGCTGACCGATTCCCATCGCCCACACTGCGCAAAGAGGACGAACTCCTGGGAAGTTGACGGAAGCTTCACTATTGCACAGCGCAGAGCGGAGGAAGCTCGAAGCCGTTAGGGTGCCAAGCAGGCAGTGCGACTGCCACTGCGACATCCATGGCCAAGAGTTTGCTGGCAGTGAAGACAGTTGTCTAGATTGCAGTGGAGGTCCAAGGAGGCAGGCATTCAAAGAATTGGAGCAGCGTTCGAGCAGCGCGAGTACATACTCGCGAGTAGAAAACGACATGACGGCGGAAGAAAAGTGAATTGCATCACGATTTGATCATGACACCAGTCCTTAATCCGTCTTTGATCCGCTGCTCGGCCACGAATGTATCGTTGAACACAAAAGGCGGCTCTAAGTCTTGCGGGTCTGAGTTCGTCGATGGATGAAACTAGCCCTAAGCCACTCCTCTCCCCCCAGCGACTTTCTCGGCGCGGGTGCCGGCAGCATGGAGTTAGCCGATAACTATCTGTGATGATCAGCGCCTAGATTCCCTGACATCTCGCCAACGGGCTCTTTCGCCTTCTCCCATGCGGGCCCCGCATCTGCCTCGTCCTTTCGTCGTCCTGCTCTTCACCCTCTTCGCCATCCGATCCAGTCTCGCTACACTCACAAATGTCACCATCGACGACACGGATCTGAGCCACTTCACCTGGACGCAGGACCCCGACACCACGCAGGCCACAATTCCCTGGGCCGCCGTTTCTCCGTCCACGCCATGCGCGTACTGCTCCGCGCAGCCTCAAACCACAGATATTCAGAACCAGACCTGGCACGACGGCAGCAACAATAGCGCTGGTTCTTTAACGTTCCAAGGTGTGCGCGATCGATCTTCTCTTCTCCGCGGGCGCCAATCCAAATCTCACTTACCCCCAGGGCCAGCGGTGTATATCTACGGCATCGACCTGGACAACCCCGCCAACATCACGTTCGAGCTGGATGGAAACCCCGCTCCGTTCCACTACTATTCGGGCTCCGAGCAGTTCGTCTTCCGCTCCCTCTTCTTCTCGGCGACGAACCTGCCCGCAAACGTGAATCATACGGTGTCCTGGCTCCTACATGCGACGAAAACGAACGGATCGACGGGGCTATTTGATTACGCGGTGGTCACGGTCGATGGGAGTAGCAGTGCAACACCATCGTGCGTTTCCTCTAAATTGTGCTCGCTGCTTTTCTAATGAGCGACACAGTGGCAGCGCCTCGGGCTCGCGGTCATCCAACGCGTACGTTGTTTTGCCGACCCACCCACACTGTTCTCGTCTCTCTAATACGTATCCCCAGCGCGAATCTGAAGTCGTCAAAAAAATCCAAAGCCGGTCCGATCGCCGGAGGCGTCGTCGGCGGCCTCGCATTAATCGCCCTCGTGGCCCTTGCCCTCTGCCTTATGAGGCGACAACGCAGGAAGCGTACCGCCACCGCTGCAGTGGTAGAACCGCGCCCGTTCGTGGAACAAGTGGCACCGACCAACGCAGTATCCCTGGGCGACTCTAAAACGCGTAAGTCTTCAACTTTATTTTTCTCTTGTTTCCAAAGAACGAAATCCCGCACCCTTGGTGTCCTTAATTCCGTTCTGCTTCTGCTTCTCGCGATAAAACCCTCCTCACTAACCCTCCTCCCTTCTTCCTTAGTCGACGTAGCATGGAACAACCCCTCGCCCGCATCTAATCCAACCAGCACCGCACCCGCGAGCACCGCACCCCCCACCACCGCCGCCACCCGATCCACCGCCGACCTCTCCTCCATGCCCCTCTCTGCTTCTCAGGCCGGTTCTGCTTCCCAGCCCACGGTAGCGCCAACGGAGGCGTCTGCGCGCACCGGACCGAGGACGGAGGTAGAGCGTGCCCTGGAAGACCGGCTGGCGTTCCTCGAGGCGCAGGTGGGGCAACATTTGCCGCCGCCGTATGCTGGTTCTGCTTCGGAGTAATTGAGAGGAGGGGTGGGACTGGGTGGGAGTGGGAGCTGTTTATGTGGTAATTATATTATTATGCCGCTTTGCGTTTTTATTCTGGTTATTGTTATTCGACTATCGCAGCGCTCGTGAGAATACGGCAAGGTTTTGGGGTCAGTACGATGATCCGGTGAGGATTCGATGGTTCGACCATTGGGAGGTTATCAACGCTTACCGGCGCGAGCGACTCTGGACGGGGATGATCCTAATTTCCGACCTTTCGGTCGGCCAGAAACTTCATCTATTCCGGGGCCAGGAGTCCAACCGTAGACTAACTAAATTATTCAACCTCAACCAGAGTGGAGCCCAGGAGCTCAGCGATATCGTTGCTATATGGGTTAAGCCCTCGGGCCTGCCAAAAAGCGCACAAAGCGCTATACTGATAGTCGTGCCAGAAGTGTGCGGTCGTAAAGAAGCCGAACTGCAGCCTCGGAAGTCCTAGAGAGTCCGATTCTTCCTGTGTCAACCGGGTTTTGCCCAGAGGGTCCAAAGACCAGTAGAGTTGATCGGCTTCTGGAAGCTCAAGACCAATCCGCGATCCCTGACGTTTGATCTCCACGGAACACGGGAAGATGTGGGCTTCTTGTACTGTGCCTTCTGGCCGCAACATAAACGAGAATTCTTTTTGAGTTATAATTCCGCATGCAAGGAGGTTAACGACTCCTGTAACCATTGAACTGGTGCATGTGTGTATTACGAGCTGCGCCTACCGTATCGATATAGAGAGCTTCCGTCGGTAATCGCTTTACCGATACACTTGTTTGCCTGGGCAAGCCAGTTCGAGTGAATGGCTACTTTCCCGGTATCTTCTAGCTGGATAACTGTGACAATCAATGGCTTGATACCCAGTCCTTGGGATGCCCGGAAGGATCCGGCAGGGAACGTGAACCTACAGTGAATGAGCACATTGTTCAGCCAGAATGACTTGATATCTACTTGCCGTTTACTAAGCACGCCCGGAGCGACCTTTCCATTCGGGTACCTCATAAACCATTCGTGTATCGCAAACGCGCAGAGGTTTGGAACGTAGGCGATGGGAGCAAATCCTTCGGCATAACCATTGAATTTTTCCGTGACGACGGAGCCAAGAAAGAGCTTTGCTTGCATCTCACAGGAAATCGGCCCTGTCAGCCGGATAGGGACCAATGTGGCACGGAAATCTGTCCAGTGGAGGTTCTGAGGGAATACCCTGGAAGAAGCCAGATATACCTGTCTGGTTAGCAATGCGGAGGTAATCTCTGGGATTTCATGATCAGCGAAGAAGTGCCACGCCGATAGTTCTTGGTGATATTTTGGGACGTCATTGTCAGGCTCCATCTCCGGCATGGTTAAACAAAGACGTGGAGGGTCTGGCTTGACACAAATTGTTGCGCGTTCACCCTAGTGGAAGACCCTATTACTGCTTCGTTGGGAGTGGCCTGGTGCATAATTATTACCTTTTTGTCCGTGTCCCCTCTCCAGTAATGATGCTGGGGGCATCCCTGGGGCAGAAAATTAGATTAGGTGTTGTGCACGACACCCATTACCTTAAACTGTTGAAACTTCGCCACAATCAGACCCGTAATTGACGCAAGTACACGAAATTCGCACCAGCATTGCCTCAATGCAGACCCAAACGAGATCCGATGAAGGTCGCCGAAATTCTCGGTACGTCGAGAGCGGTATTATCTCTGCACGTACTATTAGTGCTTGGTTTCCAATATGCGTGGTTGCAGCTCACCATCGTGGTAAATCATCAAAACCCCTAGCGCCGGATTCGCTGATATCCCGAAGAGTTGCAGTACATTGGGATGCCTTCCCGAAAGTTCAAGGGCTGTGCGCAGCACTGGAACGGAGAATCACCTCACTGATGCATGAAGCTCTAGATCTCGTTTCCAAGTCTGCCGAGAGTCAATGGAACTTCTTCTGGGTAGAAATATGGTTGACCCACATCATCCTCGTACTCGACGACGGTCATCAGAGAGGGCTCTCCAAATACCCGAGCGGTGAAAACCCTCGTCTTGGATTCTTTGTTTACTGCCGTCTCGTTCAAGAGATTGATATCCCCCAGAGCGATATTGCGGAACTGCAGCAGGTTGAGTTCCAGGATGGTGACCAAGTTGAACCAACATCCGAACCTGCTCCACAACGTAACGAGGGCGTCGGTGTGCAGCAATGGTATTGTGAGTTTCGGTAACATGCAGGTTGGTGTCAATGGCTGCAAAAAGCTGATTGTGACCTCAATAAGCGTAGTGCAGAATAATATCAGTGTCATACCAAAAAATTGGAACGCAAGTCATTGATTCTGATCCTGTAGCGGTCGATCTGGCTACGGGTACTCAGGACCGTGAGTAGTTCCCTGAATCGTCCCCGAATGCCTGTCCGCGGGATGAGCTTTTCCACGCCCTCTTGAACGACGCGAAGACAACTGGACGCGGTCAGTTTCCATTAAGCACTAAGGCCTCGGCTTACACAATGAAATTTTCACAGAGCCCCGCGAGCTTCAGGCCAGTACCATGGTTCCTGAGTGCGCTCTGAAGGAACATGATAATTTCCACGGTGGTGGCACACAGATCGTGGAGGTCGTCTCGGTTGTCCCTCATCTTCTAAAGAAACATCTCAACGATCACATTTGCAGAACAAGGAGGCTTACGAACATCCACCGTTTCGAGTAAAGTGAGTACGGCGGAGAGGGAGCCCTTGAGGTATGGTAAAGGTATGAACTCTCCTCCAAGAGCGATAGCCTTGACAGTGATGATCATAGGTCCAAGCCAGTCGCGAGACTCGATTTCAGGGTGCGGCAGGCCGACCGTTGGGTCGACACCGGAGGTCGAAGTGGTCATAGTGAGGGAGAGGCCCAGAGGAGCGCGCGGGTACGGTTGTTACACCGATATCATTCACCAAACTTCCAACAGATGAGTATTAATATCGCACTGTTGCCGCAGCTCGCATGAAGGACCATGCCCGAGCAGCACACTCGGGGACTCGTATGCGTCGCCAATGGTTGGCAGACCACAAGGGTTGGACCAGAAGCGTGACCAACCACGTTCGCTGCAAGGACAGAAATTATCTGTGTTTATTCCGGTCGCTGCGCTTGCGTGCGTCTGTCCTCATTGGGTGTTGGGTCTGGTGACCTCGGCACCTATCAATTGTTTAGGATGTGAGATGGTCCAGGTGAACGACGAAGGCGGTGCGATTCAGCCTGTTCGACTAAAAGGGGTGCGGAGTAATTATGCGCATCATGATGAGTTAGCCCCAAGGATTGTTCCCGAAGAGAAACGGACGAATTGGAACGGGAATATGTTTGAAGATGCTGGTAAATACATTAGGGTCAGATGTCTTTGTCGTCCCCAATGCAGACTCGAGCCGACACCGAGGCGCGTCAAAGCCAGGTCTCGAACCGGAATGAACGGAAGGGGAATGGCCTGGTTGAGGCTGCGTTGGCTCTACGACAGAATTGAGAGACCCGTCAGTGTGAGCGGGCGGGAAGAGGAAGTGCAGAGATCCGGAATTCACACTCGCCGACGTCGAGGTGTGGTTTTAATTGACGGAGAGTGATTGTGAATTTGTGAGTGGTTAGCGGGGCCGGCGATTTTTGATGGAAGGCGGTACAATGGGAGGCGTACTCGAAGACAGTAGATTTTGGAGGCGGCGCTCTTCGTTCCCTGCGATGGATTAGCGGGAATTTGAGCTCGAGAAAGGGAGGATGTCAGGATGAGGCGGAGTCACGCGATTGAAGGCTAGCGCGACCTCGAGCTTGAGCGCTTGAGCGCTTGAATTGCCAACGAGGCCGAAGAGTCATCCTCAGACAAATCGTTGGCGCGAAGGGGGAATGGATTGAGGAAAAACATCGAAGAGGTGCACGGAGTCTTGCGGTGGGATGAAAGACTCGATGTGCATGTGTTTGGCTATAGCGTTGTCCAATCGGAGAGTCGGACTTTCCCGGGCCGTGATCCTTTCCTTTGCTTTCGACCACAACCACGAATCCCGCCTGGAGTATGCTGCTTCTCCAGCCACGACATATCTCCGTCAAATTGACCAAGCTCCAAGCCGTCCAATCCTCAAGCCCCCCGAACCCGGTCGTTTCTTTCCTGCTCTTCGGGCGCCGGGTGCTTCTCAGGTCTCTGGCAATTCTCCGGTCATGTTAGGCTCGTCGGCTTGAAACTTGGGACTCTCCTGGCGTCAATTCTAATCTATGAAAGAGCGGAGTTTACTCATGAGTTCCTGCGGTATCTCCTATGTGGTTTAACTTCAATTCTTTTTACACCGCCGACTCCTCAAGCCGCCGGGTTGGTGCAGAGGTCCCGGGTGCTATGCCCTGGCCGGTGCAAGTTACTACCATTTTCAGATCTTGACGCACGACACCTGTGAAGCTGCGATTCTGTTTACCTGACTTCGCGCGTCGCCTCAAAATAAGCTACTATCACTAGGCAATCTCCTCCCTGCGGTCCGCCAGTACTGCGAAACTTATCGACAATGAAGAAGCAAGGCTCCCTTGTCGGCAGACATGAAACCCGGAAAGAAAACAAAAATCCGCGCGTCCGCCTATAGCCCGGACTCGAATCGAACGAGCCGCCCCGCAAATATATGCCAGCGCAAAGCTCTGCGTCGCCGGCGTCGAAGACCGGTACCTCTCTGCTGCACCTTCTCAGCGCGCGCGAAAATTGCAATATTTGCCATCCGGTGCCGATTAGGTGTCGTGCGTCCCAAGAATCTCTGGAACTCCGACTCGATCACCAGGTCTTTGTCGAACGTCAGCGCCGCAGCGTTCGTTTAACTTCCCTTTCCCTCGCAGGCAATTCGAATGGCACGTGGGGGAAACTTTCATAACAGACACCCTTGTTATTACCCTGTTTGGATGGGGGGGGGGGGATTTATTATACTCGCGTGGTCCAAATGTCTGAACAACGAGTTTACCGAAGACAAACAAGTAGTAATGTACGGGTGGTTATCCTTACATAAACTACAGGATGCCAACGGAGCACACACCATTCCAGGGGGTCGTGCGCACTTGACTCACATTGGCTGGCCGGCCGTTTGAATGGTAGGTTGGTGACATTATCCACGTGATTGCAGGCGGAAAGGGCGTGGTCAACCACATATCTTCGAGCTCGCGCGAGAGCTTCGGGATTTCGCCTACACCTACGATACCTGGTAGATCGTGGACGCCGTTCAGCAGATATCCAATGGCTCTTGAATCTGCCCGCTCCATACTCGCTGACGTTCAGGGAAATTTTAAAGCCTTTGTCTTCTTTTAAACGGGCCGGGACTACGCACTCCAGCTCGCTGCTGACGCTCGGAGGAACTGTCATCGGCATCTCGCTTCTTCGGGATCGGTTCAAACCGCATACGACTTTGGCGCGAGCTCGGGCATCTCCCGGATCTGCTTGAGTGGTCGCGGAGACTACAGCGGAGTTGATTGCGGTAATCTTCAAGCCGGAAAAACGTGAATTCAAGGCGCAGATGAAGCTCTTTGTAACCGGCCTTGGCAAGCGTTCCAGCATTCCAGCGACGGCTGTCCGGCGTTCCAGCTTGCGTTCCAGAGTGAAGCGGAACACTTGTTCATTATTGTTTTTCTGGATACTCACCTCATCTTTAGATAGGAACGTACTCGACCCAACGATGATATTGACGCGCGCTTGTAGGTGCCGCTTCAGCAGTTTATTCGCCGCTGACCGGTTTTCATATTTTGTCCCCGTGTGTTGCCTCCACGAGTCTCGTCAACCTACGCCCTGCAACATGGTGTACTCTTTCGTGGATACTCGTACTTCTGTTCCAGTATTCATCTTGGCATCAACAATCAAGAGAAGCGTCAATTATTTTGCCCCAATATCAGCGACTCCGCCCCACCCGAGTATCAAGGAAGGCGCAATCCTCGTTTACCTTGGTGTGGGATTCAAAACAACACGAAAAAAGACTCGTTTGCTTTCCCTGCGTTGATTCCTTTTACATCAGGTTTTGGTCCAACCGGACCGTAAGCGGGCTCGCGATAAAACACCACTCTGCAGAGACTCGGACTAGTCTTGTTCAAACCTGAGCGTAAGTGCGGCGAACCCGCGTTTTTGGCCCTTGAGCGATTGCGCGGCTCAGTTATCTTGCCAGAATCGATAGCGTGTTTTTTAAGGAGGACCGATCAACTGGGGGCAGCAAAACAGAACGGGTGAGTCCTTGTCCCCGATACGTCCCGTTGAATGCATTTTAACTGCATAAATTCCCAGCCGATTTCCAGGCTCAAGGCCGAGATCTTGGTGAACATTAAAATTGTCGAGATCTGGGAGACCCCACACATCGACTTTTTCCTCGAAAGTTCTGCATCGCCACGGCTTCCGTCGCCTTAGTGAGGTTCCACTTGATGCAGTCAGCTTTATAAATTATCCGGTAGCTTCAAACGCGATCGCCATCATTTCAAATATTAAACCGCGAGGGGTGATAATTTTCCTTTTCTTTCCTACCGTGACCCCCGGGCGGTATGCCTCAGCCTTCCTATTGACACTTGGGCTTTTAGTCTCTTGTCACTGCGTTCCGGGGTCACCTAAACATAACAATGTGCAGCTATTTCCGGAGCTGTGTAGCTAAGCGTAGGTCTGTGTAGTGACCTACGCTTACCTACACAGCTCCGCAAATAGCTGCGCATATTATGCGCAGCTATTCGTGGATCTGCGCAGGCATCCCCGGAACGCAGTGTGTCCTGTGCGCGCGGCGCTCACAAACTTGACCATCGACGACCAGAACTCTACATTCTTCACTTTCAGCTCAGACCAGGACGCCAATCCGCCATCGTGGGCCTCCATCGTACCCGGCGCACCATACTATTACTGCTCTAAACCGCAGACATACATAGCCAGACATGGCATGACGGGTCTGTGGGTAGTGTAGGATCCTTGACGTTCCAAGGTGCGCGCCTCCACGGTCATTGATCTAAGCTACAGTAATTCTCGCGCCTCCAGGTCCTGATGTGTATATCTACGGCATCGACCTCCAGTACCCGGCCAACGTTTCCTTCGCGCTGTCACCTGCCCCAGTTGGCTTAGGCTAATGACGTTTTTACAAGCACTTTCTTAAGCTGACTTAAGCCAACTTAAGGCCTCTATTGGTAGTGAGTAGAGTATTGCAGCATAACTACGGCTACAATAGCGGTACCACTGGCTTCCCCCTTTTAAGCCGACATCAGCCGCTTAAGCCCACTTAAGCCCAACTTAAGCGTCAGCCAGACGAAGCCACCGTAAGGCCTCTACGAGTTCTCCATCTCCTCCCCGCCCTTCGCCGTAGGCAGGATCAGGTGGACCTAAAACACGAATTAGTGGCCTCCAATGGCGACTAAAGATCGATCGCCTGACGCATCGAGGGGATCCAGCCGAATGTGCAAGTTCCTAGCATAACACGGTAAATGATTCGCTCTGTCAGACTCGTAAGGTGACAGATTCGTCGGAGCTTACCTCTGACCTTTGGAAGGCTCAAGTTCTTTCCAACCAAAAAACCTATCCTCCACCAGTATTATTGGCGGCCAACAATCGTAACTTACTGTTGCCGTCGCGGTGGCAGATCAAGTGGTCTGGAAGTGGCAATCACTCGTGGATAGTAGTGATTAGGGATTCGATAACATGCCATCAGACCAAGATCGCGAACGAGACGTCGAGGAGGTGGAGTGGCACACGGCTGCCGCGACGCCGAGTCCTAACAAGGGGAACTCGGGATTAAAATATCGGAAGGGGGGAGGGGGGGGGGGGGGGGGTCTGGCCGAGGCTGAAAAAAACTTCTTACTATAAGTTATGGGAAGGGAGAAAAGGGCTGGGAGAAGCATGGTAGAGCTCCTGGTAGGTGAAAAACTCCGAATTCTGCTTCCTACTTGCTTTAGGACATGTCAAGACAATATTTCCACCCAAGTTCAACCAAAAAGGTGTCTTCAAGTAGTCTTGGGGTGAGATTCAACAAATTTCTGGAGGTCTACTTAAATGTCTAGCAGCATTATAGATAGGTTCTAGGACCATGGCATGTACCTCAAACATTAAAATCAAGTTGTTGAAGGGTCTGAACTAGATCCGGTGAGCGGCGGGAATGCCGGGGGGAGCGGCCCGGCGCCAGGGGTGGGAAATACCTTCCCTATATAGTAGGGGGGGGGGGGGGGGGGGGGGGGGGGGAGTCTAGGTCGGGCTGAAAAAAACTTATCGACCCCCCTTCCGACTTTCGAATCCCGAGTTCCCCTTGAGTCCTAAGGCCGCCTTGGGACCGGTCTGCGCAGCGCAAACGAGTGTCGAAACACCGGGTTTCACAGTGCGCAGATGTGGTCGCAGGGTGAGTGATTTGTCGATAGTGCGAATCGCATGGTGGTGGAAGTTGGGAGGAAGAAAGGTAAATGGTGGCGGTGTTGATTAATTGATCATCAAAACCGCTTTCTTCGCCTTTGTTCTGCGGTGGCAGTCAGTTCCAGCTTTGACTTTCATTCTTGATTTTGGGTGATTTCCGAGGTAGTACCTCGATAATCACGCTAGAGTACTTAATTACTAGCCGTGGCGTGCCGCGGGCTCCAGCCTCCAGCCTCCAGTCTTGAGGAGTCCGCGGCCCGGACCAGCACAAATTGTTATTGAGTTATTGACGACTAATCTAGGGACCACCGAATACCCTCCTCTGTGTTTAGCTACGTTCAACTACTGCGAAGCATCGGGTCGGAGGAATTTTGCCGGAATTAAAGTTTCCCTGGTTAAACCTGTCGTGCAATGTTTGCGTTTGACTTCTGCCTGAGGCAGACGGGAATCACACCGTTCTGACGTCTCCCGTCCCTTTAGTTGACTGACTCCTCCCATGAACTCCGTTTTGCCCTCCACTGGGACCTGTGCAATCTTTCTCGCCTTCCTCAAGTTACAACCCTGTTTGCCCGTTGCCAATTTGCCTCGTCACCCGCCACCACCATGAATGTACTTGGCAGTTTCTCCGTCCCCCTCTGCTTCCTATCTTGGGTCCAAGACTCCAATTGGCAGGTGGAAATCTGACTTTTGTGTGCGCCTGAACTTGAATAATTTGATCACATTGGCTCCCAGGTGTTTCGTAGTTCATCCCTGGGCCCTCCACGAGCCTTTGGATTCAAATTCGTACTACGCCGCTAGCTACAGGTCTCCGCTAATGCCATGTCAATTGAACAACACCTTCAAACATAACTGGATAAGATACGCTCTCCCGGTTCTATCTTCAGCTGCAGATATAAGTTCAAACTTGACTGAGCTCACAGCTAAACCCCTAAAATTGTAATTTACCCTAAGCTCAAGCTTCACCTGTCGCGGTGTACGGCTCGACGCTCCGTGAATGTCGTGCACTTTCTAGCGCGTTTTCATCCTGCCCTTTTGCCGAATTCCCGGTTGGCTCCCCCTTAGTACTTGTTTCTCTGCTTATCGCAGGTCTCAACAGCTGGATTACTGCGGTATCACAGCGGTGAGTGAGCCAATTACTTCGATTACACTGAATAATGGTTGAAATCCCTGCATTTAGCCTCGACGTCTCTATCTGCAGCGTGCAGCCTCGAGTAGTCAGACCGCCGCGCGCATACCCACGTTGAAGATCCGGTGGCCCAACTCCGTCTCAAATGGCCGGCTAGGTATGAACTACCGAAATACGAGGGGGCAAGTGATCCGAACGTTCGGTAAGAAGTCTTAATCTCCGGTGGTTAGAGGCACATGTATGTACGTACAGAGCCCGCTTGTTCCTCAATCGGGATTGGCACCGCGGTTATACACTTCCTCCCTTCCTTCCTGCGTCCAGTTACTATTCTGTAACCAGATGAAGACAGTGTGGAATATTATTTATTTCGTCCTGTTATCCTCCCAATACGCGTTAAATATAGACTCTCAAAGACAGACACTTCACTAGGTGGGAAACCGCGCGGCCACAAGAGATATCGTGGCGCATATTCCCTTCACGTCCTCCTGCTCGGTTATCTCTCACTCCATTTCCTGGGTCAAATAGGTTCCCGCGGGGCCGAGACTCCGAATTCAGTGCGGTGTTGTGACCAAATTATGGCGCGGCAGGTAGGTGTTATTTGTGACGGGCTCGGAATATTAAAGACGATCAAGGCGGCGATATTCATTCACCGTCGAGTAATCCATCAGTGAAGCTCCAACGGTGAGCTTGTACCAACCAGGCATAGCTTCATAGTACAATCTATGCGGTTCGGGCATCTCGGACAAGTTAAGTTATTCAAATATCACTCTGTTGCCGCGATTCGTTAGTTTATTTCGCGGGCCGTATACGCGTAGGTGGCGGCTGATTTTTTTTTTTTTTTGGCGTCTGCAACTATCTTTCGGAATAGTGCGCACTGCATACCTGTTCCTGACATTCCAATCCCGTTTCCACTTTCCAAACCGCTCTCTTGTCCTTCCATCTTGCTCAACCTGTGTCCAAACACCTCATTCAATGCCCGGGGATACGGCGTGGACGAATCCGGTGAAGTGAACCTGAGTCCAAAATTCTTCCTCCTCTTCTATGGCCTCGTCGTATTTCCCTCTCTCACAGCGACGGACATATGTATGAAGGCCCTTATTGGACAAAAGTTTAAAAAAATCCGGAATTAAGGGTGAAAACGCCGAGATCTTTAGACATCGCGACAGTATCATCAAAATTTCTCGAGATCTCGAGAGATCTCGAACTAATGTTGGTTTTTTTCTCGAGATCTTCAGAAATCAGTCCGTCATCGATATGCTGAGGCGAATCTCGAATCTCGATGAGAATTCATTCGGAGAGTATCAACCGTAAGCCGAGGAGGAATGCGAAAATTCAATCCGAACAGCACGATGAAGCTCATCACCGAGATCACAACAAGATATTCCTGCGAGACTCAAATTGCTGGTGTGAGAAACAGGGCAGGTTATGTCTATGAAAGGGAATACACTTAGGCTTGAGTGGTGATTCAAAGGGATGCATACAAAGTTCAGCTGAAAACAAGAAACCAAGATTGAATGAAATTGCATGAAAGCTTAATACCACTGAAGCACTATAAAGAGAGAAGTGGGTGGATTGCCTGTCAATCAACCGACTGCGTTGAACCTAGAACCTAACTCATTTCGCTGGAACGTTAGAGTCGAATATACAATGGTCTAAATGCTTGAAGCTCATTGAGCTCCATTTCCGCCGGATAGTTCTCTCACCTTCAACGCTAAGCGATGATCTCCCATCGGTTGCCTCCCAACACTCTCATCGGGGTGGTAGAAGTATGCTCGCTTTGGCATATACTAGTGGAGTGGTTAAGATGTATTACCTACGGTTCTATCGCTCAATACCCGGTTACAGTTTCAGGACAGTTGAATTCTCTCAGCTTAGGCTGCCGTGCCTCGGCATCGGTACCATCCGGCATCATTTACGGCAAGTCCACGGATCATCAACTCTCAAGATCTCGATAAATCTTGATTTCTTGGTTGAAATGGTGCAGTTGAGATCCCTCGAGATCTATGCAAATCTCGAGTTCCATTTTTCTCGTGTGGCGATAAGTTTTTTTCGCGTTTCGGTGGAGATCTCTAGAGATCTCGAGAAAACGATCAAAAAACTCGAGATCTCGAGCTTTCTCGAGGTTTTTCTCGAGATCTTGGGAGATCTCAAAGAATTGTGGCTTGAAGGCTGAAAAACACGAGGTTTTGTCCGGGAAGGGCCCTCAAACATATGGGCCATGGAGTGTGCAACAATTAGGTTAAAACACAACCTTGCAGCCTGAAGCAGGAAAATTTGCGTAGCTTGGTGATGTTGGATTAAAATCCGACTTGTCTCTTCCCTGGAATTATGCACAAATTCTGGTGAAAAAAAATGACGCAATATGGGCTTGGCCTTTTGTAGATGGTTTTCCTGCACAGTGAACAGTGGAAACTGTTGGAGGCTGTCAGATGATGATCGCTGCTTTGGTCTCCGCCGTTCAGTTCAACTTCACTTATGTCATGTTGTTCCCCAACTCTGACCTGTGTGTCTCTTCTTCTGACGTGACTCCTGTCAATGTCCCATTTTTTCCCTCCACCGGTCACCTTGCAAGTTTGACCTGCTTCTCTAACCTGTGTGTATTTTTGGTGTGTTTAATGCTTGTGGTGTGGCACCACCTTCATCCATTCGCTGCTCGGAACACTTTCTCGGCTCCTATTTTTCGTATACAACCGTGACCAACACTCACCGCAAGTAAGTCGTTACAAATGACCGCAGCGCACCATCCAGTCAAGTTGAACCATCTCGGGCATCTCGGAGAAGTTCAAACGACCGAGAAACTAACAAAGAAACGGAACACATCAGCCACGGTGAACTTCAATCTGCCGGTGCCCGCCCTCCGGTCACCTATGGACCCGGAAAGGTCGACACTTCCTTCACCCCCGGCAGGCGCGCCCCTTAGAATACCAGGAGAGCGGGTGTTGATCATTGTGTACAGGAAGTTTTGCCGGACCACTGGACCACTTACCCAAGGCGGGTGCAGAAGCTCGCCGTCGAAAATCTACCCGATGTCAAAGGTTATTCAACTAGATACCCTTGACTATTACTCGATCTGAGGGTAGTACCCGTTTGCGACGCGGTGTTCGTCGACTGGACGACATGCTCATCACGATCAACAGAGAGAAAACTGTCCCTGGCCCGATGGAGGATGTCATGATGACGAGTTCTGTCATCGCGCCCCTTTCCCCCACAAGCAGTCCTCATGCCTTGCCTCATGCAGCCGAATGCGGAATACACCGTGCCACTTTGGTTAATTCGCGGTATTGCTGACGCGTTCCACAGGCCTGGAATACGAGAGGCTGAGGAGGTGGGTTGATCTTTCCTGGGGAATCTTCCAGCTTCTGACGTGTGCGTGATAGAATGCTCCTGCCTTTGCCGAAATCCACGTTGTATCAGCCGGAAATCAAGGACCTGTGATAACCTCAATGCCCCGTCAAGTTCTCACGACTATAATAAAATGGAGGAGAAAGAGCTGTACATTCTACTACATTACAGTCTGTATTTATACCCCTCAGGGAATAATAAGTGAACAATGGTAATACCACACTGCTGAGTCCCAAATACACGACTCAAACAATCATTGATGCGTTAGACGCGTGGGGCGACACGTCGCGACGCGTTTCACGAGATGTTTCACAGGGAGTTGAACTGCATGACAACTGGCGCCACACTGTGCACCTACGTGGTCCTGCTGGGCTGACACATTCACATCCAAATCTCAATAATGACGCTCACCAGTGCATTTAGCTACGGCAGCAACCTCAACCCTCCTTTATTGTAAACTCCTTCTGATCTCCACCCGTGGCTCAGAATCCACGCTAGCTTTTTTTTTTTTACGACCCACGGTGCGGAATGCCTCTATCGAATTTCGATAATCAAGTGAAAGCTTCGATCGGAAATCGATCCCAAGCGGAGTTAACTCGGGGGCTGAACTCAAGTCGTACAACCACTTGAAAGGCCGCGTTGAGCTGAGGTGTTCTGTGTATCATTGACTCTTGGGGAAGAGGCTGTTGTGAATTCGTGAATTCGACAAAGACACTTGGATGAAATTTCGGGAGGTTCCGAGTCAAATGATGGGATCAATGACGCGGTCACTTCTGTCTTTGTCTTTCTCCTCACTCTCCCGCGTTGTACTATGGGCCACCCATCGCTTCGTCACCACCGTCATTTCCAGACTCTACCACTGCTGGCCAATGTTGGCCTCGGGCTCGGTGGTGCTGCCCAAATGTTGCCACCCGCCGTAGCTTCGTCGCGAAGTTCGTAGTGCCGCTACTTGTGCCACCCGGAATCTTCGGGCATCCGGCGTGGTCTGTTCGCTGCCTCCCTGCACGTGAATTCGTTGCAGATACTCAATTTCCTCGACAAAGAAGGCCAATCCCTTCCGCCACCTTTTTTTCTCTTGCTTTGCCACCGTCCTTTTCCCCTTATACTGTCCCTGTATCACTCATTCGCAGTCATGAACCCTGATCCGGCCTGTTCTCAACACATTTACAGCACGTAGGAGCTCGCAAAAAGCGCGACATTCAGGTCTGGACGGAATATCTATATCATGTGTGTAAGTCGGCTTTCGATTCCTCCCGTTTCCGTGGCTGAATTGTCTCCAGTGTACTACCACACCGGGGATCAGGTGCATAATGGTGCGAGTTCGTGGTTCCCTGGAAACTGCGCGAAAGCTGACATTGTGTGATAGTGTACAGGATTCGGGGATTGTAAAGTTTCATCTAATATGTAACCTGTACACCTCCGCAAGCCGAAATTTTCCTGTCCATCGCGGTGAGTTAACACAGCTTCTCTCTATTTAATCACGAGGTCTTTAAGCTCTCCCACTCAGTTCTGTTTCTTCGACATCAATTGCTGAGAATATTTAGGGGCGACTTGAGCCAACAATCGGCTTCAGTGAGCTTAGAATTGGCTTGCGCTAGCTTAGACCGCTTAAGTCAGCTTAGGCCGCTGAAGCCGGCTTAAGCCGCTCAATCTGGTAAGCTGCCTTATACTGTTTAAACCACCGGCTTAGGTTGCCTTAAGCCTGACACAAGAGGTCCTTTGTTTACACTGTCGTACGGTACTTGCAGCCAACAGAAGGCATAAGCCAACTTAAGTCGGCTTAAGAAAGTGCTGGTAAAAACGGCATTAGCCTAAGCCAACGGGGGCAGGATTTATCTTCGCGATGGATGGTGTGAACGCGTCGTTCCATTATTATACAGGTTCTGAGCAGTTCGTGTTCAATCAGCTATTCTTCTCGGCGAAGAATCTGGCGGAAGGGGTCAACCATAAATCTAAATTAGCTTTGTCTAAACAATGGGCTTTGCAACCGCAAACAGGTTTTAAACTTTGATTAACAACGCAGAGGGGAGAGCAGGAGAGCAAGAAGAGTCTGTTGAACAGCGGTTCAATGGTCCCCGTTCAACACAGATTAAACGGACTGTTTAATCCGTGTTTGAACCAACTTGAACGGACAAAAAGCACATCCGTCCGGGAGTCGAACATGCAAGGTAGGTAGGTAGGTAGGATTACACGGCACGGTCCCGCTGAGGAACGCCGGTTTCCAGGGAGTATCCCGGTGTACACGCACTATGTAGATTACACCATCGTCCCTGGACCCCTCCAAATCCCGATAGCCGAGCTCACGGTCGCAGTTTTTGCACTCGCCGCGGTAGAACTATAAGAATCTAAAGAAGCAAAAGAAGGTAAGCACGTCAACTCGAATCAGCCTACCAATCAAGCGTCTAAACGGAACACGGGAAGAGCATAGAACACCTGTAGAACATCAAACGCGAATTTCGCAACCAGAGCTATTGTCGGCCTCGGATAAATAATGGTCTTGAGGGCCTCCGTGCTGGAGAGACCCGCCAGCTGACCACGGAGGTTGGGAAGCATAAAGAAGAGCTCGCCATAGAACTTGCGCCGCAAATCAACCAGTGCGTCCGAGGACTTACAAGTTAACAGGGCGTGTTCCGGCGTCTCAACCTTGAGCTTGCAGAACCTACATAACCGATCCGAACGAGGCACTGGTTGGTGCGCATGATCGACGTAACGCAAGACTTCCACGGCCAACAGGTGAGTTGAAAGTAGCAGAGACAAGAGTGTGAGTTCCAATTACATGAGACAGAATAGCAAAGTCTGAGTCGACCGTTGCGCCAGAAGAACGATGCTGAGATGTTGAACAATGCTCACCTTAACCCCGCAATTTGCGCCAAAAAAAACATCTGAAGACTGGAACAGTGAATCCGATTCACTGTTCCAGAAGTCCACACTCGCGGCTCACATGTCAATGGTGCAGCCTGACATTCAAGGTGCACTCCAGATTTTTTGTTGAAATCTCCAACGGCTTCGTGCAAGTCCATTAAATTGCCTTCAACTCCATTGGATCAAGTTTTGTAATCAGTTGGAAAAGTGCCTATTCAAGAATTTTTACACGTAAACCTTATGTTCCAGATCCATATATATACTTTCATACATACATGGGAAGCAGATGACTTGCCTTGCAAGGAAGTAAGCCTGTCAGAAGTACATCTTACTGTCAGATAGAGCGCCATGACGACTATGCTAGTGAAGCTCATCATGTTGTTATGGTGCAGAGATAATGCTCTTTCTTCCTGAATTTCGTGCAACTTTGCTGGCTGATGTCGTGTGTGTTCGGGTCTTTCTACGGGCATCCTTTTTGATTCTGTTTGAATCTGTTCCACGCCTGTTCAACCAGTGTTTGAACCCTCGATGTAATCAAAGTTTAAAACCTGTTTGCGGTTGCAAAGCTCATTGTTTAAACAAACCTAATATGGTTACTGGTCAACCACACCGTGTCCTGGGTGCTGCTCAAGGGTCCTACCAACGGAACGACGGCGCTGTTTGACTACGCCGTTATCACTGTGGAAGAGTCTGCAAGTTCCTCGTGCGTGGTTCTCCTCACGCATCACCGACGTCGGCCTAATTGAGAATTCCCCAGCACGACGCCGGTTCCGAGCCAAACTCCTCAAGCTGCGGCACGGAAATCGTAAGGAGCATTTCTTTCCGCCACGCACAATATTTTTTAACTCGCACAACAGCTCGAAAGCCAAAATTGGGACAATTGTTGGCGCCGTGGTCGGCACGATTGCCGGGCTGTTCGTCTTGGTGGCGGCTGTACTACTAGTGTTATGTCGGCGGCGAAAGCAAAGGTCGGATTCTTTTGACGATGGAGGCGCTCCTCCTGCCCCTCGCCCAACACGGAATCACGCCGATTACGTGGTGCAGCCGTTTAGCGAGCAGCAGTCGCTTGAAGATCCCTCTTGGGCCACCTCGACCCGCAGCGGAAATAGTGTCGCGGGATTTAAAACGGTATTTTTCTATTACTTCCGTCTTGAGATCTCCTTATCTACCTTTCTGCATAGTGGATGTGGGTTGGACGTATCCCACGTCGTCTACAATGTCGCCGGAATCTGTCTTGTCTCCGACGTCGGGGCGGGACCCCGAAATGTCAACCGTCTCGCCCACCGTTACGTCCAGCAAAAGTCTGGCGGACCGCATTGCTGTCCTGGAGGCGCATGTGAACCAACACTTACCTCCTCCGTATGACCCTCCGCCGCCCTCGAATTAGTACCTTTCAGTCATGTAACTTATTTTTATTCA
Organism: Mycena metata; assembly: GCA_029378385.1. Taxonomy (NCBI): domain Eukaryota; kingdom Fungi; phylum Basidiomycota; class Agaricomycetes; order Agaricales; family Mycenaceae; genus Mycena; species Mycena metata. Next base: position 85,615 of record JARKIB010000322.1, on the reverse strand, counting down.
CGAGACACGGGGTATCCTCGTTGTACCGTCCATCAACCTCTAGAGATTTCTCGCGGGAACGACTCACATTGTGGGGCATTTTGTCGTGCGGATTCCATAACCTCGCATGAACTCGCGATGGCGCGTGGTCGTAAAAACGAAGCGTAGATAGTTATTATCAGAGGGTGAGAAAAAAGCATGCGATAAATTTCAGACTTGAATAACGAGACTCAAGAATACGCGTCCGTTGTTGACTTGTGGTTTTGATTCGCGTTGACCGTTCGCGTATCGATCACTGGATCACTCTCAATCATCACAAATCATTCCACGTTTTTCTTCCCTTCCACGTCGGACCTGGCTTTCAATAATGCCCGGGCCAATCAAGCTGAAAACTTGGGTGCCGCGAAACACGAAACCGGCCTGGGACTGGAAGGCCAAAAAATCGAAAGAACTGCAGTATTTCGACGCCCCTTTCGCAATCAAGGAATACGTGCAAAACTGCGTGGGGCAGATTCCGAAAGATCTCCAGAAGCGAGCATGGAGCGACTGGAATCGCGAGGATTTCCGTGTAGGAGTTCTGATCTCTGCCTGACCGTGATGTTTTTCTTGCTCACCAGTTTATCCAAGGGCAAAACGCTCGAGGAAAGGCAGACTCGCAAACGGTGGCTTACCGAGTCATATCCTGGTCTCCTGACTGGACCCCATGGCGTTTCTCTGAGACAGGACGCGTGGCTTCCTCTGTACATCCTTTCTGCCGATATTCCGGTTCCATCCAAGACCAACCTCTTAGTGGCGATTGTCTTTTGGTCGACGGACCGCGGTATGAACGCGCTCACTTTTGTAATAACCCCCTGGATACCAACGCAACATTCACGAGCTTTGCGGTGGATGGGGAGTCGACGAGCAAAGACAATACCTGGGCGGTCGGTGAAAAGGGCAACGGTTTCATCTTAGCCACACAATTCCTCGCCGAGACCATCGACAAGAAGATGCCCGCGGTGCAAGGGAAGCCTTCCGTCGATGTTGTCCAGGCTGGCATATCTTTTCGTGTTGGGTATCAAATCGGCGAATTGAAGTGGAAGACATCGCGCAGGGTTGGAACGGCTGACTCTCTGCGTGTCATACTCGATGACTTGACGGTCCGTAGCCCTTCTGAGTATCTTACTCATCGTTACCACTTAGGTAGGCGTCAGTTAACTCGGTGCGCATATTTTCCGCTTGACGCTCCTTGGTAGACGTTGACGACGCCTTTCGGCGGGGACCCGGGGACATTACGACCCCAGCATGGAAACAGGGAAGATGCGCGACAAAGCCGCCACCATTCTAAAGGCAGCGCAGAAACAGCGGATCAAGCACGGGCTCGAGGGCGCCGACAACAAATCGCTTGTCCAGCCGGACGAGGCGTGCATCGTTGTGATCGGCCTCGATGTCACCGCCGCGCCCGAATATTTTTTTTCGGCAATTTATGGAATCATGCCCCCTGCTCGCGAGTGGCGGCATCCCGGGGGAAACATTCAATTCTTCATGGTGAATCCGGACCCCAAGTTCTACCATCGAGACCAATGGGTTCGCGGTGGTATTCGTCTGAACCGGGTGTCGATAAATTACCACGGGAATCTCAATCTGACCTCGGACCGAGTCATGGTCCTAAGTGATCGAAGGATGGCGCAGTATAGGGTCGATGTATGCAACAACGTTGACCACGCCTTCCGGACTCTGCCTGATCTGGCCATCGAACTGGCGCTCGATATCCTCACAGATGATCATTCTAACGCCATCGCAGGTATCCTTGTCCCGCGGGATAAGGCTGGCGCGGCGCATTATCGAGTCGCGTTTGAAGCGGCGCTGCAGCAACGAGTGATTAGTTGCACGGGAGCAGCACCCACCTTACCACTTCATCCATATGCACAGCCTGACGAAACGCTAACGTTGTTCACCGAGCTCGGATTAATCGCGGTACAGGTGTCGTACAAGGCGAGGGAAATCATTCACCAGTCCGGCGCTTACGCCCCCATCAAGGAATACGCTCGTTCAATCCTCTTGGCCGCACCTCGGCTTGACAACTTCCCTGGACTTAATCGCCTTCGCGCCGCGTTGAAATTGGTGCTGCCCGAAGTACCATCCCAGAGTATCACCCTTCGGCAATACGATAAAGTGTATCCTACCGTCGCCTGGGACGACAAAAACAAATTGTTTGCCCTTGCATTGCCCAAGCCGTGCGAGGAGCACCCGCAACCCACACAATCTGTTTGCTGGATCGGTCCCGTGCTCCACGACTCTGCACGTTCAAATTTTCTCCGTAGTAGTAGCTGAACCCCAGTGAGAAACAGGGCTCGCCAGGTATCGCGCGATATCGCCGGGCATCGGCTAGGCTCACCAGAGCTCGCGGGTATCGCCCAGGCACTGCGTTCCAGGGCCTCCTAGACTCAGCCTGAGTTCAGGGGCCTACATGGACCTACACTGAGACCCACCTACGTACAATCTGCGTAGGTCAATGTAGGTCAGTCAAAGTCAGCTAAGGTGAATGTAGGTGAATGTAGGTCCATGTAGTGACCTATACTGAGACCAACATATCTAATTATCACCTCCAACAACAGTCCAGTACTAGTATTGACAACAAATGGTCCCAATTTTCTGAGGTGAATGGAGGTGGGCGTAGGTGATACAGATCGCCTACGCCGACCTAAATATACCCAGCTCAGGTGAGTTTAGTACGTACACCTACGCTGAGCTACATCCGCCTTTACTGATCGCCGTCAAGGTGGACGTAGGTGACCTACACTGACCTATTGTAGCCGACTACGCTGACCTACGTACACCTACATTCACCTTTACTGACTCAGCCTAGGACCCCCCGGAACGCAGTGAGGATCGCGTTGCATCACAATTCACACTAAAATTTAGATGACGAGTACACCATGACGTCAGGCCACTGAAAGTCTTTTTCTACAAGTCGTCGTGTCGCTCCTGCGATTCCAAAAATTCTCTCTCCAAGTCCAAGTTGACTTGAAGCATTTTCCCGCCGCGGCCTCGGCCCGGAATGACACCCGCATGACGTACGTTTGCCAGCGCATCCTTCTCTTCCTGCCACCATCTCCCCGTCTCTCTTCGCCCTCCCTCTTTCTTGCTCCCTTGGCTGGTACCTCCGTCGCTTCCTCAAGCCGTCGTGTACCGCGTGGCGTGGTGGATGGGACCCTCTGGGCGAGACGAAACGAGGTACTTCGCTGTTTCATGTGCCTGTATTCAGCTGACCTTCAACGGTATTCCCTTTCGCGACAATTCGACCAACGTCCCTACCCGGTATGTACAATTCGACCAACGTCTCCACCCGATAGTCCACATACCTTCGCAAGGCGCGTTTCTGTCTTGTCTGTACCGATGTCACACTGATAATACATCCCGCAGTATGTCTCGATGCATTATATTGTATGTTGTTCCTTTCCTTACATTGTGTTCGCCTCGACTGACCTGTATCCGTCCAGATTCGCGTTCTCCGCTCGTGATCCCGCTTGCGAATGCACCTGGACCACCCTTTTCTCGATCTCAGCACCACGACGCGTCCATCGGTGCGGGAGTCCGAAGGCTGGACGCGCGAGGCGCGCGGTCGACGGCGGAAGGAGCGGAGATGGCCCAGATGGGGGGTGTATGGGTGTCCATTGGAGGAGCAGGGGCGCGCGCGAGCCAGTAGAGCGTGTGTAGGTAGTATTATATGCAGTGAATATATTCGATTTTCCCGCTATACTGTACTGGAAGCTTGAGGATGCCCTGCGATACCCAGCGATATTTAGCGATTCGCGGTATCGGAAACTCTCAATAGTTCCACGTCTGGCATCGTCTGGTATCGCGCGGCATCGCGATGGACTAAAATGGATTTCACGAGCCCAGGTGATGCCCGGCGATACCGGGCGATCCCTATTTCTCACTGGGGCTGAACGTTCAACACTTACGCCTCTAAATTCCAGTCATTGGTCGGCGACCCAAGGTTCGACCGACTCGGAGGTTGAAAGGATGGAGGACAAGCACCGAGAGCCCCTATCTTCGTGCATCATGCGATCATCATGATCATGCACCGGAACTCTCGGTCCGGTCGCTGCCTTGTCCTCTGCCGCCATCGTCCCGCGAAAAAATGCACCGTTGCTTGCAACTGCTGGAAATCGTCGATATGATATTTTCGCATCTCTATTTTGTACCCGATCGCGACCTCCCTCGCCGGCACGCGAAACTCCGTGACCTGGCTGTGCTCGCAAGAACGTGCACTTTCTTCAGTGGTGTGGCCCTCGACTTTCTCTGGAGATCCACGGTTCTAGTCAACCTCCTCTGTTGCCTACCTTCAGATTTATGGAGAATCGACGAATTTGAGGATGGAAACGACCAGATGGTGCGGCCAAAGGTCATTCAATATTCCTATTCTTACCCTCAGGTAGTGGCTCGTACGACCTGTTCGAAGAGCGGACTGGACGAGAGTCGCGATGAACGCCTCCCGCGTCAAGGATCTCTCCTTTGCTCCGGATGAATGTGATACCACGGCGGTTCTCTCAACTCTGATGCTCTGTATTCCCGCCGATCTCCTTCCCAACCTCCGTAGGCTTCATTGGGGATGCCCCGGCGACGATTTCCACCACATCCACATGTTCCTCACACTGTCGATCACTTCTGTATTTTTCAATTCCTCGCCCGCGGCTCTATCGCTGCTCTCTATCCTTCCGGAGAAATGCCCCAACCTTCAAGACATCGAGATGAGAGCGAATCTCGACTCAGCAGAGTGGGATTCGGTTGCCGAGATTCAGGCCGTCTCATCGTTTCTCTGCCGCCTGCAGTCAGCGGAGTCGATATCGGTTCCTCTGGCTAATCGAAGGGCCCTGGAGCATCTCTGTCATATGCCAAATCTGAAATGTTTGGGCCTCGACACATTTCCTTCGGGAGTTACATTCGATTCAGCTGAAGGGCCGACGTTTCAAACCCTTCGGACCCTCCAGCTCCACTACGCTGCACTTGGGCCCGCCACAGAATTTCTAACGATGTTCCGCGAGGTATCGCTTTCGTCGTTGATCGCTTGTCTGGTTCCTCCCCCCACCGCGGACGAGACCCAATACTTTTTCAATGCTGTTATCGCCGCCATATCTCACTCCTCTCTCACCGATATCACCATTCACTCCGACGGTGACACTACCGACCTGAACCACTATCATATCCGCAATCAGTCGCTGCTCACCCTCACCTGTTTCCCTAACCTCACATCCATCGTTATCTACGCCTTCGGTGGCTTCGACCTCGATAACACCGTGATTTTAGCTATGGCACGCGCCTGGCCGCGACTAGAATATCTCCGCCTGGCAAGGGAAAGGCCGTCCTCGCGGCCACGCGTGACGCTGCAGTGCCTACATTCATTCGCACAATATTCGCCGCGTCTCGGAACGCTTGCAATGACGTTCGATGGCACTATCGTTCCAACCGTTGATCAGCCGGTCGCGAACCCCGTGGTCCAGCAACGTGCTTTGACTCACTTAGATGTCAGGCATTCGGCGATAGCATCCACTCCGGATGCCATCGCACAATTCCTTTCTCGCAGATTTCCGTCGTTGCGCCAGATTTCCCCGGTGCCGCGGCTACCACAGCTGTTCCCAGCACATTTGAACGCTGAGAGGGACGATGCAACGAGGCAATTTGACGTACTCTGGAAGGAAGTGGAAGAGCTACTGGCGGTGGCATAGGTGAACCCCCGGGTATCTCGTTTGGAAGTAAAACTTTCACCGAACTTACTTTTTCGACAGGACCCAGATACAGTTCCCAGTTGTCTCAATCAATGTGCCTAGCCCAAACTCATGTTATGTGCGCAAATGGTAGTTCGGATGGGAATTCTTTGGGTAATATACATGTCTGTGAGTGCGTGAGCGCCGGAGGTTTCGTGAGGTTGCGCGCCATCATCGTGAGGTTGATGGTAAATCTTGTGAGGTGGAGTGCATCAATCGCTTAGATGCGCATCGTGCTCAAGTACGACACATTGATGGGAAATGTGTCGCACTTGTTTGGACGGTGTCGCATTCGCTTTGTTCGGCCATCAATTGATGTCCTCCATGGACAAGTCCCCTTCAACAGCATTAAAATATACCTTGACCCTCACCCTAACTTCTAACCCTAACCACTAACCCTAACCACTAACCCGAACCTCTAACCCGAACCTCTAACCTCTAACCACTAACCACTAACCAAAACCACTAACCCGAACCTTAACCGGCCGCTTCGGCAGGGATACGCCGGTTTGATGGCTGCCGCGCTTAAGAGAACACAATTCGATGGGAGGTTTGACACCTCACGAAAGCGGATCGGTAACGCGCTCACGAACATGGTGAAGGCCCGAATTCTTTAGATTCCCGATTTTATTTTTCACGAGGCATATCGGCATCTCGGCATTCATCGACGTCTGGTGATGCCATCGTTTTTTCTTCCTTGTTTTCTTTGCCCCCTTGTGCCCACCGCAGTAATCCCCGTCTGATTCGTCCCAACGAATTGATGAAGTATAGCTTTGCGTCAATACAGCGCAGGGCGCAGTTGTTTTCTCCCCCGATACCCGCTTCAAGCCTTGTTAAGTTGTTCAAGCCGCAACGAACCGCGACGAGTTCAAAAACTGAGCTTAATCCAGGTGCGCAATGAGCGCCATCAATGCGATTCAGCCAGCCGAGCCCGCGCGCGTCGCGACGCTGCCTCACGTCCGCCCGCTGACAGCATTTGGACGGCATCCAAATAGCATCCGTGTGGTTAGTAACTGGTTACCTTGTTCAAAATCCGGACAAGTCAATTCCTTTACTTTGGAGTGGGTCCACGTAGGTCCTTGTATACTCCCCTCATGAGCTCGTCGCTTGCTCCCGTCTACGCAGCCCCCAATTCCACCCCCAGAACTAGGTAATTATTCCGTCCCCTCAAACGCCGAGGAAGCTGACCGCCGGTAGATGGCCCGGGGAATGGAAAAAGTTTACCAGAGTCGACGGGGTAGTTTACTTTACCAGTGACAATGGGCGGCTGATAACTACGGACGACGTCTCCGACGCGACAACCCGCGATGTTGTAGTCGCCACATATAACCACTACAACGAATGGTTCGAGGGAATCGACGCCGAAGATGGAGAAATGTTTATATTCAACGCGGCGTTGGACCCGATCATCTATTTAGCGTCCTGGAGCCTCGGCGAAACTTATGAATTTACCCCAGACGGAGAAGGTAAGTGCCTCCATTTACTTCTCTCGAGTTTCCGGTTGCCAACCCGTTTTAGAACTCGTCGTGGAATCTGATGCGAAATATTGGGATTATGCATGGCGGTTCCCAATGCACCGCACGTACCTGCCTGCATTCAGAGAGGAAGAATTCCGCGGTGCACTTGCCTTTGGTTCCAATGGTGCGTTACTTGAAAATGGCAAAATGCACTCTCAATACCCCTCTAGAACGTGCCAGAAATCGAAAGCTCACCACGTTTCCCCTGAAAGATCCGCAGATTCGTCGAATGATGCGGATCTACTACGATTTGAAGGGTGAGCCTAACCAGGCTTCCATGATAATACTGATTCGCCGTCCTAGAGGGGCATACCGCGCACTGCAACCTTATCCCTGCACTGGTTTATCATGTAGCCCGGGTGATGCAGCTCGTCACCTCAAGGCTTGAAAAACACATGTACGGTACCGCAGACGTACAAATGGATCGCACGCCGCTGGAGTCCTTGCCCTGGGCAGAATGTCAGGGTGTTGGACGGCGTCCTTGCACTGGCCCTCTGCGGAACACACCACAACTACCGAACTCGACTGCAAGCCACGGTCCCGGCCGGCGGAATCCTACTCTCAGATTTTCGGCAGTTGATGCGCAAACTGTTGTCCGAGTGGGCAGGTAGATATCGTCAATGGCCTTGTAACCGCGATGACTGAACATCTCATCCAGACTCAAACCTCGTCGCAACTGTCGTTTTATCGTATGGCGTCTCCAATTTATTTCGTGTGCCCTGCTGAGCTTTCGCCAGTGTTAATATCGGTTTCCTCGGCCTCCCTGTGGGTTCATGCGTGACACCGATCCGTAAATAATGCTCACACATTCGCACAGAACCTCCAGGCACTCCACCGTTCTGCGTCTCTCGTCTCATCCCTCTGCGCCATGGCTAGCCTCATCACGGGCCTCCACCACGTATGGCAGCATCGTGAAAAGATCAACACTGAACATGACGACGCCGTACGTACCGTACCTTCTCCCACCCTCTTATTGTTATCTGATGTTTTACAAAGGTCGAATATCTCTATTTTCTCAAACCCTGGTGCCAGCGAACCCCGAGAAAGCTCGCACCGACGGCCCTTGATTTGACTCTCACGGCTTCCCTCTTGGCGCTTCCACTAGCGGCACTCCAATGGGCTCTGTTGAGCTTGGCAACCGCCATTGCAACTTATGCGTTCCAGTCCACCACAGAGAAAACGGGGCACCTTCTGTTCCTCGTTCTTGTGGGACTGCTCGCGGGACTTTCTTTCTGCGTATTCCTCATATTCTGGCGCTTCAGGCGCACGGCATCGAGGTATCCCTCTCGTTTAGATTGAATGTACTCCTCGTGATAGGTGGCGAGAAGAAAGAACACTGTACAACAAAAGCTCGGAAATGTCGGGCCGGGTTGCCAAATTCGTTGAAGATCGGACGGATTCGAACCATAATGCCGGGGGGCAATCATATGTGCCGAAGATTCCCGGCAGAAGCCGCGAGAACGGCAATCCGCCGGCTGTTTCTAAAAGAACACTGAGTTCGGGTTCAATGTCGACAGGAGAAGGGGGGTTTATTCTCCCTCGTGGTCAACGAAGATTAGGCGCCGTATACTGGATCCCGAAGCGCTTGTGAGCAGGGCACAGACTTTGCTCTAGGTCAAATCGTCAACCGGATGCTCGACGCTCCTCTGACAACAAGAATTGGACGCTATGTAATATGGTAAAAAATCCTTCTTGTTGTCAGAAGCTCTCAATCCCGTCTTCCCGACGTTTGTTCGCGTGCCCAATGTAGTTCCCCGCGTCGCCGACCACCGTTCACGGTTGTCTCCTTTTGCCAAAAACTTGAGTCACTCACGATTCAAGCCTGGCTGAGCAGAACATTATAGCGATTGCGAGAGCTTATTATATAGAGTATGTAAAGAAAGAGCGACAGACCATCTGGATTCAAATTTCGAGGCGCCCCATAAGCCAAGGAGGCCAACAAAAATTACAAATCCTTGCAAATACCTTCGCACGGACTCGTCGACTGCGAGAGGAGGTTCCCTCCGCCATCATGTACAACGTGGGCCCCGCCGTATCGGCATCCTTCTCCAATTCGATGAGTGCTGTCGAATTCAAGTCAATCTCACCGTCTGACGATACTAGCGTGGGCATGGAAGCAAGCCTGCATACCTGCAGTGAGAAGTTCCTAAGCCCCGAGCGGTGCAGAAGGAGAAATTGAACTGCTTCCCTGCAGTGAATGGGTTGCGACCGTTAATAAGTCAGGATGATTATTCAAGATCACCTTGTGGCTTGCATTCTTTGTGCCAATATTTGTCGAAACGCCGGTGGGCATTACCTTCTCGGCGTTACTCGCGCCTGCCAGTGCTAGAATCCACCTGAACCGGCTGTATCCTAGAGTATCCGGCGGTTTCCATGTACCTGCGAATTAAATAAACGGGACGCTGAAATGAGCGCGGGAAGCGTGACACATCCACTGACATCCTACTGGGGAAAATACTCTTCGGTGAGTGTCGCGCCCAGGGACGAGTTGAAGGGGGAGGTGGAAGGTCTGGAGATATAGTTGCCCGTATAACACCAAGGAAGGAAGTATATCCCGGAGCAGTTTCCCAGAATGTGAAGGACCAACTAGTAAAGGAGCGACGCCAGAATCGTGATTATCCCTTGTTTTCTGCGAGATATGTTTGAGCCCCGGGGAAGATGTGTGGAAAGACGATGTAGTTGGAGGACCGCCAGAAGACTCTACCGGTCCCCGTCGGAGATTCTTGAGAACGCGAACGAGGTTACTAGTTAGGTTGCTTGATTTTCGAGTTGAAGACCGCGCTAGAAGTGAAGCGAGCGGTTAAGTGAGAGAAAGTAGCCCACGGGAACAAAGCGCAGGCTGCGTTTCCGTCCAGAGGAGCAGGTACATATTACGCCAGAAACTATTGGACTCGGAGTCCAGCGTCCTCGAGCAGCAGACTGCCAGCAGCTCGTGCCGCCTGTGAGCAGTGAGGCCTCGAGCTTCATTTGCCGTAGCGTGAGCCTAACAGGGCATACAGCGCCAGCGCAAAATCCTGCGTCGGGAAACGCCATGGCGGGGATGAGATCGGGTCCGGGGTCGTGGTCAAGTCGTGGTGGGAAGAAAGGAAGTTGTGGCGGTGCGGCAGCCGGTGGTCGGATCAAACGCTGTTGTCTTCCACCACATCGACCGCCTCGCGTCGGAGTACAATTGCTCCACTAACGCAGAACAAATTCATGCACAGTATTCTCTCTCTGTACTCCTGGTCCCCTGCTCACGCTTCGAGGCTTAAACTCCGCCACAATCTTTGGATTCGCGCTCACTCCGAATCTCGCTCAGAATTATGCTTGCTCGTCCTATTCCTCTCACAAGAGACCTATTGACGATTTTCTGGGGTACCCTTGGAACTCTCTCCACTCGACACTTTGGTTCCAGAAGAAAATTCTGCCGTTGGCGATTGCAATCGTAACCAAGCACTTCATCATTGATCAGTATCGCGTTTACGAGCGCATGGTGCCTGTATCCTTCTGGCCGCTTCTAGTCCTGCGCCGTCCTCTTGATTGGCCGCCCCAATTTTTCCATCGTGTGTGATTGCCTGTGATTGCACGTATCTCGGGCCGGCGAAATGTGCGTATGACGTGGGGCTTGCTAAATCTGTATAAATACAGCCCAGGTATGTCGCAATCTACGAAAAGTCCCTCGCCTTCCCGCCATGACCACCTCCCCAATCAAAATCGTCTTTGGAGGCTTTCCAATCGGTCCTGGCAAATATTTCCCCGACGAAGAGAGCATCGAGAAGCTCTACAAGGTGCTCGAGGACGCGGGGGTCGACACCATCGACACCGCGCGCCTTTACGGGGACTCGGAGGAGTGGATCGGCAAAACTGGTGGGGGCAAGCGCTTCACAATCGACAGTAAGACGGAAGGCGGGTTCGCTCCCGGTGGCGGCACGGCTGAGACCATCCCCCAATATGCGAAGGAGAGCGTTCAGCGCACCGGAGTTGATAAGGTATGTGTGGGTGTGCCTTCGAATCTTCTTGATCGATAAACGGGCACGCAGCTCGACGTCTTCTACATCCACGCACCCGATGCGTCGGTCCCGCTCGAAGACCAGCTGCAAGGCATCAACAACGCCTACAAAGCCGGTCACTTCAAGCGTTTCGGTCTCAGCAACTTCACACCCGCTGACGTGCAGCGCGTCTACGACATTTGTAAAGAGAAGGGATACGTCCTGCCGACGGTGTACCAGGCAAACTACAGCGCGGTCGCGCGCAAAAACGAAGAGGTGCTGATCCCGACGCTGCGCAAGTTGGGGATAGCGTTCTACGTGTACAGCCCCATTGCGGGCGGGCTGCTCACCAAGACCACCGCGCAGCTGCGTGACCGCGGGGAGGGCGCCGGCCGGTTTGCGAAGGGGGATAAGTTGGAGAGGCTGTATAACGGGCTTTACAACAAGCCGTCGTATTACAAGGCGTTGGACTTGTGGGAGGAGGCGGCGAATGAGGCGGGGTGCAGCAAGGCGGAGCTGGCGTATCGGTGGGTCGCGTTCGATTCGGTTGTCGATGCCAAATGTGGGGATGCCATTATTTTTGGCGCCAGCAAGCACTCTCATGTTGCGGAGACGGTGGCGTGGCTGAGGCATGGGTCGGTTGGGGAGAAGGCGAAGGCGAAGATTGACGAGATTTGGAAAATCGTCGAAGATGACGCGCCGGTGGACAACTTCCACATGTGAATTACATGCTGGGGTTAAGGAACTGTAGATGATTGTATCCGACTTTGAACTCGAATGACTCTAGATATACCGGCCCGAGCACATGTTCACCTGCACCGCTTGTCGTGGGGATTCTAGAAAAACGGAACTATTATCGCAATCCAACAGGCGACGAAGGCAGGAAAAATCGCCGTTCCTTCAATGTCGGAGGGCGGAGAGGGGCCTGGAGAAGACCAGACGTCCACTCCTCGGGTTCACTTCCCGAAGAACCTCGCTTGAAAGAGGTCACCCAAGCTGGGGAAAATATACTTTCGATATGTTCAAGTTTCGAGCCTGTACAAAAAGTGTGCGGCGTTATTGTTCTTGTGTCGCCGGCACAAGGGCCAAAAATATAACAACCTCGATTAGCGGCGCACGAACTAAGCGGCAAAGGGAATATGTCAGCGATTTTCAGGAAGAAAATAACTGTGAGAACGCCGGGGAGGCTGTGCAGCATTATTAAGTCGGGCAGGTACCGGCGGGGAGGCGGTGCACCAGAACGTCAGCTCCGGCAGAGAAGTTGAAAATAAACCTGTCAGAATTTTAGGTACAAAAGCAAGTGTCCTTTAGACTTTGAAACCCACCCGATCTTTAGTGTTTACGCCCCTCGCAGCCTCAATGGGAACCGCCCTTGCCCGCATGATGCCCCCCGCCTTCAATCCTCAGCGAGATATACCTGACCTCTCCGGCAAGGTACCTATCTACTTTCAGTGCAGAGCTGCTGCTGATATCAGTCAGATAATAATTGTAACCGGAGGGAATACCGGTATCGGCTACGAAACGGTCAAGCAGCTGCTGTTGAAAAACGCGAAAGTGTACCTCGCGGCGCGATCCCCCGAGAAGGCGGCCGCTGCAATCAAGCGGCTCGAGATGGAAACACGAAAAACAGCAATATTTTTGCAGTTAGACCTCGCGGATCTGCCGAGTGTGCGTCGAGCGGCAGAGACATTCCTAGCTAAAGAGGCGAGGCTGGACATTCTCTTCAATAATGGGTAGGTGGCAATTTCTGTCCAAAGCCGGCTAGCATTCATATGTTCTAGGGGTGTGATGATTTCCCCCACGGAGCAATTAACGGCGCAAAATCATGACCTACGTAGGTTGAATTCAATTGAATGGCTTCCACCTGAATCTCACGACGGCCTACGCAGAATTCGGCACGAACGTAATCGGTCACTTCTTTTTCACGGAATTATTGGTACGTGAAACTGAGAGGGGGCCGCTTAGACGCTCACCAAAGATATAATAGCTTCCCGCCCTCGCCAAATCCTACGCCGAGTCGAATACCCCGGCACGCATCATCAACACCTCTTCCTCCGGCCACCAATTCGCACCAGGCGACGGAATGGACTTCGTGAGTCTCAAAGGCGGACCCGCACGCGATGCATGGATCAAGAAAAAGGGTGACTTTTTCGGTCGCTGGTGCGCATATTCACGATTTCAGCTGCGACGTATACCTGACGAGAATAGGGGACTATACGGAGAGAGCAAGCTCGGAAACATCCTCATTTCGAATTATTTCGCGAAGGCGCACTCAGACATCCTCGTGTCCTGTGCGCTACATCCTGGCGGGATTAAAACCGAGCTCCAACGGTTCGTCAATGCGACAGCGATTATTCTCACAAAACTCACTAGGATCGACCGACAGGAATAGCGCGGGTTTCCTGCAGGCCCTCGGCAGTGTTTTACTCTACCCAGCACCGTAAGATTTGGAGACCTGTTTGAGACTGTCAAGAGGGACTAACTATGCGATCTTTTCAGCATGGGTGCTTACACGCAGTTGTGGGGCGCGACAATTGCTACTCCTGCGCAGATTACGGGCCAGGTATCGTTTTGAGCATCGCCGGGTTTCGCGATTCGTCTCACCAGAGTTTTAGTACTTGGTACCGTGGGGCAAGGTCGGCAAGGCGGACAAGCGATCTTTGAACACGAAGCTTGAGGAGGATGTCATTGCATATATCCGGGAGCAAATTGAGGGTTTTTAACCGAGAAGACGGGAAATTAGCACAGAGTCGAATACCATAGCCCATGGATAGAAGAGTAATCGAGTTTTCGGGGACCTGAAACGCAGGATCCTTCTTGAGAATCCTGGACGTATGGAGGGAGACTGAGGTCGTAAGCCGCGGCGCCCAGTATCATTTTCATTCGTCACCGTCACGTCGGCGGGCGCGGATATCAATGGCCATAAGTGCATGGCGCCGGCGAATCAACGTCGCGCGTAGGACTCAGTCGGAACTAATTCCAATGGGAGAGAGGGAGTGTCGTGGTGGTGCAGAGAAGACAATTGGAAGACAAGAGATGTGGCGGTGTTGATCGTCAATCACTCGGATCGTTCGGGCCGTCTCTCTTCCGCAAACCACCATGTCGTGTTGTCGGACCTCGCCTTCCCTTTTACCATTGGGCTCTCCGGTTCTTCCTTGGTGAACAGGACCTCGATGTCATGATCACAGTTCCACTCACTATGAAGAAACTCCGGACCATCCTGTTTTTCACTTTCTTTCGGTCTCGCTTATGATCAGTCGCTTCATCGTTTAGAACTGCGAAGCAAATTTGGTCAATACGGGAGCACCTTTGACCCTCAAACCGCGAAAATCTGGTCCAGTCTTCCCCCCCTCTGAGCGTCCGACATTCCAGAACTTTCTTAGCCTCATCGGCCCTTCTTCTGATTGCGCTTTTGTTTTCGTCTTAGCTCTCTTGATACCTCGCTAAGTCGCTTGTCTAAGATTGTCTAAGATTTCACCGATTTCACCTACCTCGCCTATAACTCAACTACTTTCCCTGGTGCAACTTTCGGCCTTCAGCCGGTTGAAATTGATTCTCACCTCCAGTTGGCTCACGACTATACCGCCAATGTCAAGGAGCAGAATCTCAAGCTGCGCGAGCCTTTAACCTGGTATGTTCCGATGTCTCATACCGGAACGGTAGTATCTGCAAGTCTCTGTTTCTGACAAGCGCCACTTGTTCTTCGAGTACTTAAGCATGGTGTGTTCTACATAAATCGTCCCTTTATTTCTGAACCAGAGCATGGGGCAGGCGGCCACCATCGTCCTAATGGAGAGCACCCCCCCTTCATCAGCCCATTTGGCATCAATCGTCTTCAACCCTAGTATCCGCGTCGAAGCCCAGACCGCCCAAACGGCGCAGAGCAGTGGGACCTCGACGCGCGCTGACAGCGAGGTGCCGTCGCCTGAATCCGGCGGGAGCGGAGACGAGACTTCTACTCGGATGCTAACTCGCGCGATGAGACCTTGATGAGACCCTGCAGGCGAGCACGTCGAGCATCATGCCCACCACCTCGAGCAAGGGCAATGGCAAGAGGCCAAGGAGGTCAAGCCGGCAGAGTCTGCAGAGTCGCCCAATGCGAGCAACTTGGTGGGACTTTCTGGCCGCATCCAAGGCCGCATCGACCTTTCTTTTGACTGCGCTTTTGCGAAGGTATCTTTGCCCCAGCCTGTCTGACCTCTTTCAAGCGAGGTTCTTCGGGAAGTAAGCCCGAGGAATGGACGTCTGGTATTCCCCATGCCCGTCTCCGCCCTCCGATATTGAAGGGACGGCGAATTTTCCTCCGTTAACTAGTATCGCCTGTCGGCTTACGAGAATAGTTCCGTTTTTCTTCTTCAAGCGAGGTTCTTCGGGAAGTGAACTCGAGGAATGGACGTCTGGTATTCTCCATGCCCGTCTCTGCCCTCCTTCATTGCAGAAACCAGCGCGGACGCGTTCATCGTTCCCTCCCATTCAATATCCTCCTCTCTTCCTCGTTCTTCTTGCCGTGTCGCTTCTCCCTTAAAATCCTCGCTGACTTTATTCTTTCTTCACCTTCCAGAGTTATCCCGTCAGGCTGAACGCTGCGAGAAGGATTCAATGGACGGCCTGGAGGAGTTAGAGAGGTAGGTCTCGTTTCTGCTCGAGCACGCATGCAGGACACCGATTGAGTGGATTTGCTTTATATACGAAACGGGGCGGAGAGTGGCAGCGCGTACGGGCCCTCTCCCCTTGCTCTCCCCAACCGATATAGCCTCGTTCCTCCGAATCTTCTCCCGGCTCGCCTTCGCGCACTCAAACTTTCCGCAGGATGCTGACCCAGACAATAAAATTACATCCGAGTCTCAAACTTCACGGCGCACAACTTGAGGAGCTCTGGCTCTCTTCGAAGTGAAGGGCCTTATCTTCTCGTCCAAATCTAGCAGCACAGGTTGCTGAACTCACTTTCTCGCTAGAGTAACCGACGCTTGCCCACCCGTGCAGATACTGGTATGCAACTTTACCCATTCAAAAATTGGTTTATTTACCACCCAACCAGGACTGATACTTCGGAGGTGGTGTACGGGCCACCGCATGGATGCCTGACCAAGCCGATTTCAAGGTCAGGAACTCGCCGCACGAGGTTTTTTTTCACCCGGGGTTTCCCTTTGCACCGGCAGAATTCAGGGGTCTTTTCTGTTCAAAATCCCGGAATTCAGTGCTTTGAAAGCAACTTGATCCACGCAGCCCTGGAGTGAAATAACAGCTTCTAGCCTGGTGTTGCTTGCGTCGCCTCGCAGACCCTGAAACCTCCTACCTCCTGCCGGAGTCTCCCCTTTGCTTATCCACAACTCAAACGGTTACCACAACTCGAGTACATTTCAAGACGATGCGACGACACTTCCCCAGCTATTGGTACCTGGTCCAACCCGGACAGGTAGACGCCGATGCAGTTGAAACTATTGGCGACGTTGTCGAAACCGAACGTGCTCAAGGCGTTGATTGTGCCGTTTTCGAAGGTGACTGCATACAACCAATTGTTCAATGGAAATGCACAAAAAAGAAGAAGAAGAAGAGGACTCACGGAACAATGTCCGTCACTAAGTGGGCATGGTAACTAACGGACTACGTTTTATGTCACTTGCTCGGAAGTCCGCAATTGACTCCCAACTCTGTGGTTTACTCGCCGTTCGTTGGCCTGTCGACCGGCATTCCGGAGAAAAAATCAGAACTGCTTTCTGAGTAAGCAAGTTTGTCAAGGGACTGCTCCCCGGTGAAAAAATGGTTTGTGATGTAGGACAACGCTGCGGGAATGCATATGATTAGTGATGTTCCGGGCTGAAGCCTGAGCCCGAGGCCGAACTCGGGCTCAGGCAGGGTTCAGGATCGTGCTCAGAATTTCGGTATCAATTCAGATTTTAATGTGTTTTCAAGCACTGAGGTTTTTTTTTGGACCCGCCCGCGTGCTGTCAACTTGAAGCGCAGTAGGTAGGTAGGTAGGTAGGTAGGAGCCGCGGCCCACTCGGCGCCACCTGAGCGCTGGCGGGGACATCAAAAACAAATATCTTGCCAGACAGACAGTTACCAGTATGAGATTTTAACCTTGACAGCTCAAGACGAATTGTGGCCTTCGGAGTTGCGAAGGAACAGGAATCTATTTCTCGCGGTTATTTTTGGGCAGGATCTCTTCATTTGTTGACGGTGAAGGCTCTGCGAGAGTACTTTGAATTCGAAGCATTCACCGAAAGCAATTCATGGCTGGCTATCGTTTGCACCCGGGCCGAGATGTTAGCACCAAGATTCTTCAACGACACCGATTGAGTTGAGAGTTGACCCCGACCCCGTCGGCGCATTCAGAAAAACGGCGTCTTAGAGCAATGTTGCGGCCGCTGGAGCTGGCGGAGCGCGTGCAACTGTACACCAAGCAAAATACGTCCCGTTCAAAATTGGTCCATTTAGACCTTCTCCCGTGTATAAAAAGCTTGCTGGAGAACCTCAGAACTTCAGTCCAACAGTCATCCGACACCTGTTGCATTCTCGAGCTTTCAGGATGATGTCCAAGACCCTTGCTTTCTTCGCTCTTCTCAGCGCCACGCTGACCGCCTCATCCGTCATCCGGGTGCCCAGCTCGCTCTCTCCCAGCCCCTCTGTCAGCAAGGGCCCGAGCAGCGACAGCATCTTCCCCCCGACAATCATCTTCACCACCTGCTTCGACGACAACTTCGGCGACTGCACGGACTGGGGGATAGCCAATTTGAGGCGCGCCACACCCGCAGCCGCTCCTTTAGAGTGCAATACGGACCTCGCCAGCGGCGTCAGCAGTGTGGAGGTCCGTGACACCGCTACCACCTGCACCCTTTACACGTAAGTCCAGACCAACCTCGCCGTCCGGACACAGTCAGTACTGATGTTGATCCTTCTGATCATTTAGCTCTACCACCTGCTCTGGACGATCATTGTTCCGTGAGTCCCCTCCTTCTTCGTCTTCCTCGTTCATTCCTACTCAACAATCTGTCGCATGCAGTCACTTTCGACAACGGCACAATCCCCGCGTTGAGTGCGTTCGATTTCGACAACGTCGCCAATAGTTTCAACTGCATTGGCGTCTAGCTGTGCGGGTCGGTCCAGGTACCAATAGCTGGGGAAGTGTCGTCGCAATGCGAGGTTAGAATTTATAGCGTTAGAAAAGACTTTTTTTTGGATCTGCATCATCTTGAAATATACTTGAGTTGAAGTATAAATGGACGGCCGGCAAGCGCCGGCCGAGGTTTTTACCCCTATTTGAGCCCAAAAATTAGAATGTCCCCGTCACCTGTACCAAAAGTGCTCGGTTCACAACCCTCAGTCACCTATATAGCACTCAAATTAAAGCCGCACCTCGCCTGAGCGGCCCTTGACTCAAATTCGCTCCCTCATTCCTGTATCTGAAAGAAGGATAATTCTAATGGGAAACTCTCAAAGTGGGTTTGGGGGCAAACGTGCTTTGCCGACCTCTGTGTGATATTGTGGGCGACTCACAATTTTTTCCACAATGAGTTTTACTGGCTGCCATTATATACAACAAAATGAAGATGATGAAGACAGATCTCGCAAGGGGGAATCATTATTAAAATTCCGGATATAGGGTGGGGGGGAGGGGGGGTCCAGATGTTGGATAAAAAAACTTTTTGACATACATTAGGGGAGTTCACGGTAGGACAGATTTTCTCGTTTGAGAATATATATAATCGAGTGATGGGTCGATTATTTCTCCAAAATAAAGATATTCCACCAACGAGATTTAATCTCGTTGGAGATTTAATCTTGTTGGTGGAATAAACATTTTCTGTGGAATATATTCCTGCTTGTGTAGTAAGCTTCCCAACACTCACTGCCATGACTGAGAGGCCCGCCCTGGCCCCTGAGGGTGAGCTCATCAAGCAGCTTGAGCTCAAAGAGTCTTACAGCTCCAACTGCTGGATTGAGGGTCTTCTGCAGTAATACCATACTCCCTCCTCCTGGAAACTGGTTTTTCAGGAGTGTTGTTGAGGGAAGAATTCAGATGTTGACTGCAGTAGCTGATATAGGTTTTTGTCTAGTAATAAGATGGTTCAGATGAGGTGCTATCTGTGCAAGGGTGTATGTCTGGCAGATGGAATTAATAGAAATATTCTATATATATGCAGAAAGTTCAAACGGGGTGATCACGGATATATTCCACAAACAATGATTTTATTCGTCCCATCAGTTGAATATATATATTCACAAACAGGAAAATGAGCCCTACTGTGAACTCCCCTATTGTGAATTCACTCAAAAACCACTTTAAACCACTTGAAAGAAAAATGATGGCATTTCCGTGGCCCAGGGGACCTATCGGCCCTCGAAAATCCTTTCTAGGCCGAATATTGGCGAGTTTGGGGGTCAACACACGAGAACGATCATTATTTCTCTTCTGGGTCACCCATCATCTTCAGTTTAATCTCCCATGAAACAACCCGAATATTTGCAGAACTCATTATTAAATGGCCTGCACATTATTCGAGCATGATAGACCGTCTGAAATGATAAAAAATCAGCTTACCTTGACCTTTCCCAGTGGCGGGCCGAAATGTGTGCACGCAAGCGAGTGATTGCCGATATGGCCGTGGGAAGGACCTTCCTCATATAGGGGGAGGGGGGGGAGGGAGGATCAGAATCTTGGATAAAAAAACTTTATGACTGTATATATAAAATTTTAATGATGATTCCCCCTTGAGATCTCGTTCACTTCAGTCGAATTCACATTTAAGAGGCTCAAAACTGGGCCGGAACAAATCACGAAGGTACTAGGCAATTATTGCACCCATAGAAAAGCTGCTCAAGGATCGATGGCGTCCAAAGAGTCCACAGAGTAAAATTGCTGAAGATTGAACCGTGAGAGCAGGTATTTGATGCAATCAATATTGGCTATTTCACACGGCCTTTTGCTCCGTTCCTCCAGACACTGTAGAAGTATGGGTTGTTCCTCCAAGGGAACGTGAGGTGCCTGGTCGTGCCGGGTGGGTGTGAGTACGAGTGCAGTGAAATGCCGAGAGCCCGAGGGGATGATCTGGAGTAAAGGTAGAGAGAAATATAGACTCAGAATAAACAAAACTTAGCTCAGAGGGCTCACAGAGACACAGGAAACAATTCAGATAAAGGATGGTGGTGGTGGGAGGCAAAGAGCGAACCCCTGTACATGACAGCGGTAACTACTTAAATATGATCGGTGCAAATATATGTAAAGTGTCCGCAGTGAAAACCTCAGCTAGCGTGAACCTTCGGCAAGCGAACCAACCGGGAGCTACGCAAAGACGGAATAGGGAGAGCACATCCCCCGCAAGATGTTGACAAGTGGGGGCCCAAGCCACTGTCGGCTCGATCCCCGGCGTAGTCCGAGAAGGCCGATGACTCGGGTCTGGCGTGTCGCGTTGGCATACGTAGGTGAAAGAAAAAGTCTGGAGTGAGTGGAAGAGTAAGTAAATAAGGGAGGGTAAGAGTGAATAGGTGAGATGAGAAGCATAATAATCGAGAAGTAGTAATCTTCGCCGTGGTTGGAAACTCGATGCTGAAGCGTTGTATGAACAATGGAGGAGTGTGTGCAACGTTCGAGGAAATCAAGGATGTCGGAGATGTGAATATGAGGTGCTCGCTCCGACACGGTGGTTGAGGTGGTCAGCACGCGCAGAATAAATCTCGACGCGGTCAGGTGATCGTGATTGCCGGACTTGTAAAACACCGGAACGAGCTCAAGGCGATGTGTGAGCCTTAGGGCACTTCCACAACACTCTAAATATACACACTGAAATCTATGCCAGTGGTTAAGGATCTTAGGAAATAAGTTATTATGGAGAATCATCAGTGCACAATGCGAGGGCAAATCTGACGCCAAGCCGCATCACGGGAAGTCCGGCGGGGTTTCTCATTAAACAAACAAATGAAAGATTTCTCTGACCGGTGGGGGTTTCTCGGGTTTCCCATTAGAATCATCCCTAGATGGCTGCTCCACCAGAGACATTTCTTGGGTGGGTCAACCTCTCTTCTGCCTTTATTTTTCTGGATTTGACACAACCCTTCAGCGCTTTCTTGGCCGACATTCTGTACGGTACGCGGCCCGATGTGTCGTTTATCAGGTGGTGACGAGACAAAATGGGTCTCTATCTCGCCGCGTTCATTGAGTGCTGCACCTTGCTGTGGAGGAAGCACAAGAGCCCTAATCGCATGGTGCTAGGTTTCGACGTCCCACGGAGGTTGTCTTCCCTAATCCGACTCCTTATTCTGTGAGGTGATTTATTACACCGGTTACAAGTCGAATCAGGTCAAGAGGACCTCTGTGCCAATAGTGAACACTATCACATGGCAGCAATGAATCTTCGGATTTCTTCGGATGCACGAATCGGACTAAGGAGTCAGAACCCCAAAACGAACTTGACTCGTTCTGACTCAGAGTGTTTTGGTTCGGATCCAGTTGGGTCTGTTCTGAGGCACACATAGGATCACATGTCTGCACTCACACACACTCTGCACGCGTCTCATTTTCGCGTGCGGCCTCGCACCCAGTGTATCACCGGTAAGTGAACCCGCGTCCAGTTCGGCAAGTTCAACACGAGATCTTGGCCGTCGGCTACGTCGGAAGACGTGTATCGTTTGCGGACCACGTCCTTCATTTGCGTTGTCTCTGAGGGTATCTGGAATGAAGTTTTACAGAATCAGTCTTGAAAGATCACTGAACGTTTCGTGTAACAGGCGAGTTTTATCCTGCAGTGCTGCTGAAGAGGTTCTATCTTCGGCCTTTTTCTTACTATCATAAATTGTGCTGGACGGGATATCGGCTCGACAGCTCCGAGCACGGCGGCAGCGTGACCATGCGCGCCGACGCGCACGCGGCTACGGCAAGTCAACCTCGGCGGGCCTCGCCGAGGGCTAGTTTAGGACAACGTTGAACGTAGGGGTTGGAAATCAGTCTCGCTGTGTTCCCCAGGCAATGAGGGCCATACGAGTGACCGAGAATGCAAGGGGAGTGTGCCTTGAATCTTCGGGAAATGGAGATACTTGGATACGGCAGACAATTATTTTCTGACTGCTTCACTGCGTTCCGGGGTTACCTACGCATATCCCGAATAGCTGCGCATAATATGCGCAGCTATTTCCGGAGCTGTGTAGGTCAGCGTAGGTTACTACACAAACCTACACAGCCTCTGTTTAGCTCTGTGTAGCTAAGCGCAGACGTCTAAACAGAGCTAAACAGAGGCTGTGTAGCTCTGTGTAGTGACCTACGCTGACCTACACAGCTCCGGAAATAGCTACACATTGTTATGTTTAGGCGACCCCGGAACGCAGTGCTTACTTGATGTCAACTGATAGAATCGAATTGCATTGCGATACAAGTACTGTAGTACTGTACCATTACGTTCAATTCGACAGTCACGCGTCACGCACCCCTGTGTCGATATCGAATTTCGGTCGCGGTCACGCATCACGGAGGCCGGTGTCGAATTGGTCCAGCGGTTCGTCACGCCGCCGAAAAATCGCGCAAAACACCGTAAAAAATCGCCCCGACTCCCTATCCATACCGAGTGTGGTTTAAACCAATTCCTGGACCATTCCTACCCGCAACTTTGAAATTTGAGTGTGCGGTTGGGTTTCTAGTCTAAAATCACCCTAAAATGGCCTGCAAAAAGAACTGAAAATAAAATACCAACGAGGCTTCAACACATTTTGCAAAAATTTCACTACTATCCCAAGAAATTACCTTCAACAGAAGGGTAAGATTTGCGGCTGATGTCGAATTTTTTCCCTTGTCACGCACCTTTCAGGTAGCTGTCGAAATGTCGAAATGGTTCAACCAGTCACGCGTCACCCCCCCTGTCGATTTGAACGTAATGGTACAGTATTTCGACCGAATGTTCACGCCATGTCACCAGTCACCGTAGGTGTTCACTGGGTTGGGTGTTCAGAGTCGGCCGATGTTCGTCACCTCTTATCAGATGTTCATTCGGCCGTAAACGTTCGCGCACGCAGATCTGCGTGTCCCATGTTGGTCCACTGTTGGTCCCATGCCGCTCCTCCACTAATCTGGGACGAATGGGATCGAAGAACATGATGGCAATATTAAAATTTCCCTTGGCTCAATTTTGGGCAACTTCAGTCTCGCTTGCCGTCGAATTGTCGACTTGGATGTAAAGCCAAGGTATATTCAGCAGCAACGATCATGATCCGGAGCATTTGCGGTTACACAATTTCTTTTACTGAGTGCGTACATAGATATGTACGGTAAAAATTGATTTTCTTTTTGTCCCCTCTCGAGTCGTCCACAATGGATGCCAACAATACCTTCAAGCTATCTGACTGGCTCGACAAAGGCAAGGAATGGGCATCCGCGCCACCGATGCTCCGAAAAATCGCGGCCATAGTCTTCGCCGTGCCGCAGGAATTGGAATTCACCCTTCTTCCATCCCCTTCCCTCTCCATCGCAAAAATGCTGGACTTCACCCTTCCTCTCGAGCACCCTAGTTCCAACGCTCCGAAACCCACCCAGTACTTCAGCAGGAACGCCCCAGACATCAGCGACAGTGATCTGCTTCTTCGAGTGCGGCGTCTTCCTATTCCGGACAAGAAGACTGTCCACAAACTCCAGGCCTGTAGTCGCCAAGCCTGGATGGATGGTGCACAATCTGTGATGTATAGTCACCTAGGCGGCGTCGAGTCTCACTTCCCGCCGTGGGTCCTCTCCTACTGGGCCGCGGTCATCGATATCAAGCGCAATGCGCGCCTACCATTGGGTAAATGTCGGGATTGGATTCGTGGCTTCACGAAGCTCGGCAGCAAGAATTCAGAGCGCTCGGCGCTGGCTCAACAAGCACTGTTAATGCTCACCATGGTCCCATGGGGATGCTCCAAGCCGGCAGGACTTTCCGATTCTGAGCCGTTCTACACCCTTTGGCGCTTTCTCGGAACTCATTGGCTGTCGGGGTCCCAAATGGATGACATGCTTGAACTCTTGCGCTACAAAATCGACACCAGCCCCACCTTAATGTCAAATACCCGGACCTGGGGAACGGCGCTCATTCCAAAAATCCTCGCTGCTTACCGTGCAGCCGACACTGGCACTTATTGGACCGCCAAAGATCTGCGATGGGTTCGTGATCTTGGCGACGATATTGTGCAGAATCGTGCTGCGCTAATTACCTCCGCGCATCTGGGGGACATCACGGATGAGCCGCATTGGGTGGCCGTCGTTTTTGACATGACGCCGCCCGAGGGTGTCGTTCGCTACGGCGATTCCTTTGGCGAGCCGATGTCCGAGGAAATGATAGCTGCGTGTCAGTGGTGGCTCAAGCAGCACACGGCGGCCAAGGTTGGGCTGGAGGACCTGCCTATTGGACGGCAGACGGACGGGTTTTCCTGTGGAATGTTGGTGGACAACGCGGGGCAGCATTTCGTCGACCCTAGCATTCCGCTGGCGGTGCCGAAGAATTTCGCGGACGCGCGCCTCGAGGTGTTCCTCAACATTTGTGGGCAGAGTTTGGAGCAGGTGGGTTGATCTTGCCATTGTATTTCGACTTGAGCTCACATATCTTCCGGTTGGAGAGAGAGAGGCAACTTGCGATCGCTGGAGACGAAGACTCGGCCGATGAGTCCGATCGGCCCGATCCCGTCACCGCCACCTCGGCTAATTTGCACGACGACTCCGACGACTCTGACAGTGGGCGGGCGATCCCGCTCCTGCGAAGCACCGCTCGAAACGCGAAATTTACCTTCACTGTCCTCTCCCCCATCTCCTCCCAACCTCAAGTTGTCTCTCCAACGCGTCCCACGGCGAAGAAACGTGCCAAAGGCGATCCCGATGCCCCCACACCAAATCCAAGTCCAGCAAAGCGGCGTATTTACAAACGCGGCGCCGACGACGAATCACCTCCAGCACAACCCTCTTTCGCTTCTCCTCGCGTGTCTTTGCCTCGAAAGGCCACTGGAGATGTTTTTGGGCCGCGGACGGGGTACCGTTCCGATTCTGACGGTGAAAGTGGAGAGGAAGGTGTAGGAGATGCAGATGAGTATAGTTGGGGGCCTGAGGACGACGCCCCTCTTCCTCCTGACTCTCAAGTTACGCCAGGTGCGTTCGCTGATTCAATTATTATCCTAATTGTGCGCTAACAGTTTTCAATAGGCCGCGAGTATGTACTCAATTCTCCGCCGCGTGCCCCTCCCCTCTCCACCTCCCACAACATCTTCGACGACATACCCGACCTCCAGGACCCCTCCGACTCCGAGGACGATGGGGCGGACTCTGGCGACGATTCGGACAACGCCTCGGTCGCCAGCGGCATGCCCGATCTTCAAGATCCGTCGAACTCCTCCGACGACGCCGAGGACTCTGACAACGATTCGGTCGACGAGATTGTCAGCGCGCCGCCCGGTCGTCACCGTACCGCTACTCCCCCGGCGCATTCCAAGACCGCGGCGCCGGCGGGGAAGCCAAGGACCAAGATCTCGGCGTATTTTTCTGTGGAAACAGCAGCACAGCGAGCCGCACGCCTGGAGGAGCAGGCGAGGGTGTACGCCGAGGGCGCGGAAGAGGTGCGGATGCGGGAGGAGTTGGCAACGCGGAAAAAGTTGGCGAGGGCGCGTGTGAACGCGAACGAGCGCATGCAACGGCACCGCGACCGTATCCGCGATGAGAAGATCGCGAACGGCTGGGTTCCGGGAAAGAAACGAGTGAGTTCGCCACCGGTTGTAATCATGCTCGAACGCGGCACCGACTATATCACCATTTCAGAAACGCCTCGATCTCCTCGACCACGATGACACCGCGCCCCCCTCCTTCTTCCCGAGCTCTCGCGTCCCCACCGCCAGTTCAAGGAGGATAAACGCAAGAAGAACAAACTCTGCGGCCGCAAGCAGAAAGAGAAGAACAAGAAACGCGACGCTAAATATACGAACTGGTTTCACTCGCTCCTGTGGTCTCAAATCCAGGCCGCAGCGGGTCGCGCGTCCAAGCCATGGAGCCCCCGCGCCATCGTGAGCGACCTACGTAGGAATAACCTTCGGGATTTTTACCGCTTGACGGAGCAGGTGGTGGGGCGGTGGATAGATCCTGATGCGCGGAGGCGAGGAACCTCAAAGTGGAAGGAGAGTGTGCTGCAGAACGTCGAACGAGGGAAGGGGAACGCGCCGGGTGGACAAACGACCCGCTGTGGCGTACTGGTATGTGTTTGTATTAACTTTGTTTATGTTCTCGTCTTAATTTCGCTCCAGCACCCCTACCCCGAAACTCGCAAGAGGATCAATGATCACCTCACCTCTCTTCGCGGGGCCGGGGTCATCTTGACGCTCCTATCCATTCGCGGTATCATGGTTGGCCATATTCAGCACGACATTCCCGAGCTCTTCGACCGCGCGCGCAAGGACGGAAGCAAGTTCCGCTGCTCTGAATCGTTCACGCGGCGCTATCTTCGCAATACCCTCGGCTGGAGCGAGCGTCGTACCACTAAAGCCGCCCAGAAACTCCCCGACAACTACGAAAAGATCCTTGAGGAGGTGTTCTTCCGCCAGGCTCACGTCATCCGTGACTACGCCGTTCCAGCGGGCTTGCGCGTCAACACCGACCAAACTCAGATCGTCTACCAGCAGGGCACTGGCTCCACCTGGACCCAGCGCGGTGCGAAGCAGGTCGCGAGCGTGGGAAAGGATGAGAAGCGGGCCTTCACATTGGTCCCGTCGATCTCTGCCAGCGGTCGCATTCTTTCAACGCAGGCAGTCTTCAGTGGGAAGAAGATGGCGTCCTGCCCGTCGGTGACCGCGGGCCGTTACGACGAGGCGGTCGATCTCGGGTATGCGATGCTTCCCTCCGGAACGTCGACGTATTGGTCGAACCACGAGACTATGCACGTCCTCGTGGACGATATCATCGCGCCGTACTTCGAGAGGACGAAGGTCGAGCTTGGCTTACCCAAGTCGCAAGTATCGATCTGGCTGATTGATTGCTGGTCGGTGCACAAGTCGAAGGACTTCTTAGCGTGGATGAAGAAACACCACAAGAACATTATCGTACTCTTTGTTCCCGGCGGGTGCACCGGTGTATGGCAGCCACTCGATGTCGGTATCCAGCGCCTCCTCAAGCTCAGTGTCAAGCGTTCCGCCCACCGTGACATCGTAGAAGAGGCGCTGACACAGATCACTGCCGGCAAGGTCGCCCACGAGATCCGCCTCGACACCACCGTTGGCACGCTGCGCGACAGATCGGTGGGCTGGATTGTACAGGCCATCGAGGACCTCAGCGACCCCGCGATTGTCGTGAAGGTTTGTTTATCCATCTACCTTACCTTCGTCGATAATTTCTGATTTTTTTCCCCCGGCCTGGGAGATGTGTAGTGTCGGCGAATGGAACCTTTCGCAGGCATCGCTCACGTCGCCCGCAGCTCTTTCCGCCCTTCGCGAACTCCGTACTACCAACCCGATCCTCTACGACGCGCTTAATCAAGCGAGCACTTCCGCGATCATCGTGGGCGGTGATGTCGAGGAACCCATGTATCCCGGCGGCGTTTACGATGACTGTGATGTTCCCCTCGACGTCGTCGCCGACGCTGTGACCTCGGGTGGCTCCAATATCGCGGCCAACTTCACCGTGGACGAGAACGGCGGAATCACTCGATCTGGGATTGCCGAGGCATCGGACGCTGAAGACGACGAGTCGGACTCTGACGATTCCGAGCCCGTTACTCTCGGGCGTGGACAGCGTAAAAAGATTGTTTCTCGTCGTTACCAGGGCCCTGCATGGGAGGAGCACTAGTTTTTTCGTCAAATATTTAGCACTTTTTTGTCAAAATTAGTTGAGCTCAAAAACGCTTTTTACGCCCTTTTAAGACCCCAAAAATTAATGTGTTCATCCAATGAGCGTCACCGTTACATGTACCAAATTCGTTCAGTTCACGACCTGCCGTCACCCGTCACTTGAACATTCGGTCGAAATACTACAGTACTACCACAGGTGGCGGAACATCGAGTCGAAGGCAAGGAAAATGATGAGCGCCAACCGCATAGTCATGAGCAGCTCGAGTTGCTTCGAGCCCGACTCGGAGGTCAGGTCACCGGAGGAGTTTGATGAGATATGTTCAACCGTTTTGTTGTCTGCCTCGCAGGACAGTTGGAAAATAGTGTCTCGCTGCATACACGCGACCTCTTGACAGTTTGGATCAAAACCTTTGGCCCGATGAATTTGACGCAGCCCTCCATATACGGAAGCATCCCAGGACAAGCCAATATTAATAAGCGTCGTACTCCTCTGAATAGCAGGGAAGCCGATAGATTTTGCTTCCTCCGTGCTGAGACGCTCTTTGCCGAGGGGATCCCGAGACCAATATGCGGGACACTCCGGCCATTTGAATGACAGCCCGATTCTAAAATTCTTTCCTGGGCAAACGAATAGAAACAGTGAGGCCAACATCAAATCACGAACTGAATGAGAACGAACGATAATCTTTAAAACCGGAAGTGATTTGAAGGCGACTGAAAACATAATTCGCCTGACAGAGCCAGGAATCGGAGTTGGGATACCACAGATGGATGCGGCACCTATTTTTCAGTACTTCCCCAGCGGCAACGCTGTGTTAACAGGCTTAGACTAGATCATTATTCACGAATCCACCTCACCGAGTCCAGCCATTTTCCATGACCTCTCCCGATTCCTTACTCCAATCCGTCTGGTGAAGCTCGATATCCGGAGGGAACGCGATCTCGACTAAACCCTCATGGTTCGAAACGCGAATCACAGAGCCCAGAGTGACTGTTTGCGGGGATGAAATGGTGATTGAGCGACGTTCCGATAGCCTGAAGGTACATATCCTGTGATATTGTTCCAGTGTGAGACAGCTGATGGCCATGGGCTCCTGGTGGATTGGATCCCAGGACGTCAGTCGGAAGGGACTGGACACCAAAGTCCTATGATTATCATAGTGCCAGTGTCCGGCGCTGCTGGGTATAAGGTCGGCACAAAGGCGACCGGTGGAACGGCGAATAAAAAATGTGCAGTCCCATGAGAACTGAACCATCGCTCATTTAGCCATGTATAGATATGATTTAATCCCATTGACTCACCAGCAGCCGTCGAAATGCTGACTTGAAATAATCCCGCGCCGCCTGCGACAGAGTTGGCGAGCCAGTAACTCAGTTGGGATTCATGTTACCTTGAGCTCGGTGCTCTGCATACCGATTAACGCTGGGTACCAAGAAAAGCCATAGACTCACGGACACAGTAAGCATAGATGTAAACAGTCAAGACAGGTGAGCTGTGATAGATGGCTAGAAATTCTCGGAGAGCTATTAGATCTGTGCCGGGAGGGTTAAGATTGCGAGTCGATCTGGAGCTTGAGGGACAAACCATCGTGAAAAACTGCTGCGTTCATCTCATGTGACTGGGCCGTCCCATAGAGTTGCACAAAATTCGGATGCCTGAGGTAAGGGTTACGAACGTGCAAGTCCCTAAAATTGGCTTCCACACCGAAGCCATGAATAGCGTAAGAGATCAGCGGCCCATTCCTTGCGCGGAAGCTTAGAAAGGATGTCAGGAAGCAAAATGTGCGACACACACATCATCTCCGTTGGGTCTCGGATAAATTCCCACCGTCATGCGACGTGGCCGTCGGTCCAACAGTATTTTGGCAGAATACAGCCGGCGCGTGCGTGGGGGTACATGTCTGCAATCAACCACCCAGGATAGGTCGTCGAATCGTATCTCCTCTTGCAGGTCTATATCTTCGAGCACAATCGCCTCTGTCCGATATTTAACTTCTGTGGGACCGTCATCCATATTGCACAACGTACTTTTGGTGCCCATGGGGGTAGCGACGTAAGTATTCGTGACATTTTTGAAACTTCGGCCAGCTACTGTGAAGTGATGAGAGCCGGCAAACATTGTCCCGGTCGAGCTATATAGATTCCATTCCGTCAGCCAAGCCCAGGTAGCGAAAAAGAATGGACCTGAAGTTGTTTGGGCCCGAAGCCTGGGTGAAGTCAGCACCTTCCTGGAGCTCACCGTCCATCGCTGGCGGTGGGTGGTGGTGGAAAGAAGAAAAATGCTATCGGCGCAAATAGCACCCTGGACTGTATTCAATGACAACAAGACGTTCGAAATGTTCTCACTGTCATGATGTTAGACAGTATCGATAATTATTCGGTGGCATACAGGGGCATACAGTGCGCGTTGTGATGGTTGTCGCACGCGTGCCTGGATCGCGGGGGAGCGACTTTTTTCTGTTGCGCTTTCTAAAGTCTCGCAGCATACGGCCATTGAGGAGAGAAGGTCGATGTGGCTGTCTTTACTGTACAGCTTGGTGGCCGAAGATAGGACAAGTCCGAATAGATAAGCTGAAAGGCTTCCAAAGGACCGGGAACGCCACCAAGATTGATTGTCAGTGTCACCGCTGTATAGAGTAGCGCGGTTGCAAGCACACAGACGATGAGGAGGACGGAGTGGCAAGCGCGGAGGACAAAAGAGATTTAGAGGAGGCCCGTAAGCCGGCAATGGAAGCCGGACTGGCGCAAGTCGCCAACGCGCGTGCCACCTCAGGAAGAAGAGCAACACTGGGGTGGGGAGACGCGAGAGGACCTGAGAGGACATCAGAGTTGAGAGCAAGTCCAAATCGGGAAAGCTGATTTGTGATGAGTCTAGGCCGGCCCATCGCTTTGGGCGGTTCAGTTTTCTGGTCCAACTGGGGGCGGCGCGGCGAAACTCAAGGGAGTGAGTTTTTTGAGATTAAGCACCACATAATTTCAGCAGAACCCTTAGATAGACTTCCAACACGCCCGTGAAGATGCCAGGGCGGGTATTCCACTTTTCTCGCATACATTTTAAAATTAGTTGGGTAGAAAATACTTCTGTACGGGGACATGATTATGGCATGCAATAGCATTACCCCAAGATGCTCTAGAATTCCTCAAATTAAATAGGGTGTCATGTAAAAGATGCCGAAATACTGTCTCGATGATTCAGTACGAGTATTTCACGTTCAATGAGAGAAACGGCGTACAGATAGGTGTGCAGGGTTTATACCAGTGGTGGGGATCTTCTTGGAGCCACTGGGGTCTTCCATAACGCCTGGCGCGATGCAGATGCGTGTCTGCTGGGGCGAATGCGGAGAGAGGGCCCAGTATTCCGTACCTGCGCGGCAGATGTGAGTAGGAACACAACCAGGTGGTAAATTAACGTACTGTGGTGCACGAATCCCAGCATTTCGGGCGCCATTGTTGGCACACTGTGAGGCATCAGTATAGATGTCGAAGAACTGGTGCGGCGGACTCACCCATCGTTCGTATGGACGACTGCGGGAGATCAGCTGTGTGGTTGAAGACTACACGAGCGTGACTCACCGCGGAAACCCCGCTCCGGCGCAATCATCGAGTTCACCCAAGTCGCGTAGGTGACGTTCCCTGTCCTCGGCTGCCCGTACGTGTACAATTTCACCTGGCTGGGAGCAAAATCAGCATGAGCGCCCACAGTTAAACGTGTAGGCTGCGGATATAATATACATACGTGGTGGGGAAGAGCATCTGCAAGGTTATTCCGGCGAGGGAGGCCATTGCGCCGCCAAGCGAGTGGCCTGTCGCGACGATGGAGTAGCCAGGGTGCGCAACGAGTTCAGCCGTCACTGTTGCCACGGTTTTCTCTGACACTGTTGACCATCTGAGAAACAATTTAGCGCGGCAAAGAATGACGCAGAACGCAGAGAGCCCGTACGCATGCTGGAAGCCCATATGGACCTTCGTTCCGGCTACGGTTCGTTGAGCAGCGGAAAGATATCAACACTAGAAGTCACTTACTAGGGGCGAGTACCTTGGTGTGTGTTGTGTCCCAATCGACGAGCATACCGAGGGCATCTGTGATGAAGTTTGCTGGGGTGACGCTTCCAAATATAATCAGTCCCGCGTATGCAGTCCGTTCGAAATTTTAGACAACTTACGTGCCGCGGAACGCAACAATAATCTCCTTTCGCGTGTCGTCTCGCGCAACATATCCGTGAGAGTCGGTTATCAGGTCGAACATCTGTATGAGTGAGACCCTGCTCCGAGTCCTTGACACACGGGAAATGCGCACCTTGCCGCAGAGCTTCTGCCCGTTCGGACGAACGGGTATCAAGGGGGGTCCAGGAAGGATGATAGCGTAGGCCGTCGACGCATACTTGAAGTAGTGCACCAGATCGTCGTACACCGCTGCGAGCGCAAAGAGGGGCACATCAGCCGCGGCATCCACAAATAAATCGTTACGCACCCTGTGTAACGGAAGGCTTGTCGGCCACGCCGAGCAATGCAGCACCCGTGGTCCCCGCGACCTGCGCGAGCGGGCTCTGGTTGATTATCTGGTCGAGGCTGGGGAGACCGGGAAGTTTGAAGTTCAGCATGCCAGTCGAGCGTATGTGAGACGAGGCGTGGTCACTGCAAAGAAAATTAGCACAGTTAAATAGGATGATCTGGGCTCTAGCCGTGGGCGCCCGATAGATTAACCAGTTGATAGGTGGAATGAAAAATCAAATGGCAGTCGAGTGGACGTCCGGCAGGTGATGGAGTGTGCCGCGCTCCGTAGAAAGTGCCGAGTTGAGTTCAGTCATGACCATTGAAAAGAACAAAGCCTCGGCATATCCCTTCAGACAGAATGAATAAAGGATAATAATCAGCAGACTTGCCGAGCGGTACCGACAACGCCCAGCGCCATTCCACCTTTCGGTCGGTGCCTTGGAATGCCCGGCTACTAAAATGCAGCCTGTCAAGGTGGTTCAACGATAGAAGGAGTACTTGGCAGCAGGTATTGTGGCATGAAGTATTTTCGTGGTGTATGAGCGCGAGAAAAACGGATTAGGAAATTTATCCTTGGAACTTTGCGCGCGGTGTCCGATGGAGAGGGATCGGAACCAGAGATTCCAGAAGCGTACCGTGAGGCCCGAAATGAGCGGATCATCACAAATTCAACAGAAGCCCATTCGCAAACTGAGTTTCAGCCATCCAACTTTGCAGCTATAGAACGCCACCTGCCGAAACTTGGTGTTAAGCGGAGCCGAAGGTGATGATGCGCACCAGCTCGCGCTGGGCGCGTATATAAATATAGTGCCTTTCTACCGAGCGCCTTTCCCACGGTTCATCGACTCGGATGGCGCCTCCGCAACTCGACAACGCCTTTCCGCACGCTATTCCACACCGCATGGTCTCCGTTTCCGTATCAATAGCCCCTTTCGCCACTCTCCGCCATCAGTCCTCCGATCAATCCTCCGTTTCGCGCCCTCCGTTTCGCGGCGCGCTTTCTATTTATATCCTTTCGGCGGCGCCTTTCTACTTGGCGCCTTTTCGATTTATCTCCATTTCACGATAGCACTGCCTCCCTCTTTTACTATAAAAACCCTACCTACTTTCCTGTACTCCCCAGTTTGTTGCCCACCAGCAATACATCTCACCTTTCGTATTTCGTACTTCGCCCTTCGGTCCCTCGTCGCCATCGATGCCCACCGCTTACGTCATGTCCTTCGTCGCCATCGTTCTGTCCTTCGTCGTCCACGTCCACGCCACCGTATCCGCCACAGCTCCTATCCCGTTCCCTTGCGCGGCTTACCAGCCGGGTACTGAACATGGAGTGACCCACTCGCACCCTCGTTTCATGGCCGTTGGAGTGTTGAGTTTGATGTTTGTTGTGTCAGCTCACGCTCTCAGACGCGCCGTGAGCGCATCATATTGGAGCCCACCGCGAGGGGTCTCAATTTCCATCGATTCAGGCTCGGCCTCTGCTGCTCAAAATTCCGCCACACCCAATGGCTCCACCGAGCCCCTTATTTTTCCGCCACCGATTCCACAGTCCAGCTCGCCGCCACCGTATTTGAATATATCGCCGCCGTTTCCAGAAGCTTGGATTATCCAGCTTGCGAAATACAGTCTTTCGCCACCGTCTACGCCGCATCCGTTGATGCCAGCGCGTCACGATCACATCGCTCCTATCTTCGATTCACAGAACCCACGCTACCTTCGAAAATATTTCTCCGACCTCGCCTTCTTATTCTCTCGTTCGAGCATTACCGATAGCTGCGAGAAGAAATTCCACGCCACTCGTTTCCTTGGTCTCGAGGACCAGGATCTTTGGGAGTCCGTTCCCGAATTTACCGACGCCGCAGCATCTTTCGAACAATTTACCGCCACCATTTTTCGACTTTATCCCGAGGCCGACCCCGAGCGCAGACATAATGTCACCAAGCTAAAAAGACTCGCCGCGGAGTTTTCCATTACACAGTCGCCATCGAGGACTCAATTTGCAGAGTTCTATCGCAGATTCTATTCCATTGCAGCATTCCTTCGCGCAAAGCAGCACCTCACGGAGTATGAGCAGAGCCGCATATTGTGCGGCGCTATTCCCACGAATCTACGCGATGCCACGCATACTCGACTACAGATAAAATTCCCCGACGTATACGCCGACGATGCATATCCACTAGAAGGAATCCGCGAGGCCGTGGATTTTATCCTCCTTCAGCCCCCATTGTACACACCGCCGAAATTGCACTCGCCCTCCGCCGAATATTCATCCGCACCTGCTGAATCTAGCAATAATGTGCCCCACGATACCATCGAGCGGCCAACCGCGTCCACACAATATCAGCCTCTGTCCTCGAGCCAGTCCCGCACAACGCAGAGGAGTTCTTGTGTATATTGCACGAACACAACACATTTTATTCGACATTGCCCCGTTGTGGCCACCGATATCCATGCAGGCATTTGCAAGCGAAATGCTGAGGGCAAAGTTGTCCTTCCGAGCGGCCTTTTTGTCCCGCACCATGTCATAGGTTCCAACCTTCGCGCCCGAATCAAGCTCTGGCATACCAGAAATATATCCTGTCCCGTAGAGGCCCACGAATGCTTGCCACGTTCACCGCATCGATCCAGCAGCTTGATTCCGCCGCACACGCAGATCCCAGATCCTAGCCGGAGACAGTTCTCGGCACCATCAGTTGCAGTATTTTCCCCCTCCGAACCGCACAACACATCATTGACATCGCCCAACCTGCCTGAAGAGCTACAATTTACGTTTCCCGCCGCACGCGCTCAGGCCAAGGAGGAAAACCATTCCGCGGGATCTCACTGAGATTTCAGTTGGGAGGACCTCTCTTGTTGTTAACTGTTTTTTCCCTTCACTTTTACAGATCACAGTATTCATGCAGTCAAGTTTGACTGAGGACAGTCAATTTTTCAGTTGGGAGGAGATGATGCGCACCAGCTCGCGCTGGGCGCGTATATAAATATAGTGCCTTTCTACCGAGCGCCTTTCCCACGGTTCATCGACTCGGATGGCGCCTCCGCAACTCGACAACGCCTTTCCGCACGCTATTCCACACCGCATGGTCTCCGTTTCCGTATCAATAGCCCCTTTCGCCACTCTCCGCCATCAGTCCTCCGATCAATCCTCCGTTTCGCGCCCTCCGTTTCGCGGCGCGCTTTCTATTTATATCCTTTCGGCGGCGCCTTTCTACTTGGCGCCTTTTCGATTTATCTCCATTTCACGATAGCACTGCCTCCCTCTTTTACTATAAAAACCCTACCTACTTTCCTGTACTCCCCAGTTTGTTGCCCACCAGCAATACATCTCACCTTTCGTATTTCGTACTTCGCCCTTCGGTCCCTCGTCGCCATCGATGCCCACCGCTTACGTCATGTCCTTCGTCGCCATCGTTCTGTCCTTCGTCGTCCACGTCCACGCCACCGTATCCGCCACAGCTCCTATCCCGTTCCCTTGCGCGGCTTACCAGCCGGGTACTGAACATGGAGTGACCCACTCGCACCCTCGTTTCATGGCCGTTGGAGTGTTGAGTTTGATGTTTGTTGTGTCAGCTCACGCTCTCAGACGCGCCGTGAGCGCATCAACGTCTCCGGAGGGAATCGAACCACCTGCCGTTACTACTTGGACGGACGCCAACGGTCTCGATCTCGGGCAAACGAGAAGAGCGCCGCTGGACCTCAAGACTTGTTGTGATAGGCTTTCGCGCAGTTCTTATAGAGAGCTTTCGGCATTTTGGATCTCGGACTTCGTTTAGTCCCCAGCGCAATCCTTCTTGCCGTACTTAGTCTGCATCGACTGAGTCGACTCCAGTCTACTGTCTCCCGGAATGCAAAAAAAAGAAGAAAACTTGCTGGTCTTCCACGCCCAAAACAAATGAGAAATTCAAATCAACCTCTACACGTCTTCGGAGGGAATCGAACCCTCGCCTTTCCACATTACTCAGTATACTCCATATAAGTAAAACAGGATGATCGCCGTTGATCCTCGAAGACTTCTTCCCAGACACTGTAGCCGGCGGTTTCTCAGCGATATTGAGCAGCACCTATTCAAGAATCAAGATTCAAAATATTGACCCAACAATCTTCCCGAAAATTCGAGCCCACCGCGCGGCGCGCTTTCTTGGCGTAGTCTGATTCAATCCCAGTCTCCCGCGGCAAAAAAAATGCTATCCTTCCTGGTTCTTCCACGCACATCGGGCAAAAAAAATTGAGCTATCCATACTCTATACGTCTTCGGGGGGAATTGAACCCTCACCTCCGGGCGTTAGACGACGCAAGTGAAACCGGACGATCGCCGTTGATCTTCGAAGACTTGTTCTATATCCTTTCGCCCAGTCCCCTATGGAGAGCTTTCAGTATTCTGGAACTCGGAATTCCTGGATCTTGCTTTACTCCACCGCAATTCTTGCTTGGCGTAGTCCGATTCAACCCCGAACACAAAATCCTTGCTGGTCTTCCACGCACAGCGGACGAAAAAATCAATCTGCTGCGCGTACGTCTTCGGAAGGAATCGAACCCTCACCTTCCCGCGATAAACTATGAGAGCACGAAAGCGAACGGGACGATCACCATTGATCCTCGAAGACTTGTTCTCGTACACTTTTTCGGCAGCATTCGAGATTCAGAATTCAAGCTGAACGAATATCCACACACGAAGCTGTCTCAATTGATGGAAATTGAAGCCAACGGGGCAGCGGCGCTCCTGGCCCCTACGGTTCTCGGATGGCTTTTTCTTGCTGGTAAAATCTCCCTTCGATACCGACCTCCCGAGCAAAAATACGCTGGCATGGGTACACATCCTCAGAGGGAATCGAACCCTCACCTTCCCGCGTCAAACTCTGAAGCGAACGGGACGATCCCCTTGGTCCCCGAGGACTGGTTCTCATACTTCTTTGACTAGTCCTCCGAGAGATATCTTGGCAACACCCCAACAAGACCGAAAAATTTACTATATCGCGCTGGGAAGCTGGCCACACTAGGAAGCTGGCCATATGTGAAATACAAGGGCCTAGACTTGATAATACTTTTCCCTTGTGCTTCTGTGGTGGAATGTGACCCATTCCGCACCTTGAGACCGATTTTCAACCAAAAGTGATGAGTTGATGAAAAGCTGTGCCCGGGTTGATCCCCGTCGGAGGGTGAGAAAATCAGTTTGGTTAACTCCGCGGGACTATTTCGTCTCTTTCTCGTCCAATTCTACACCAATTCCCGAGGTTAAGCACTCTAAATTCTCTCCCACCGTCGGGCTCTGACATAAATGGGCGATACACGCCTTAAATGGGTGCAAACACCTACCAGTCTGCTAATATGATTGCTTGTCAGACTTACCGATCTTCATCTTCAACCCAAGATACCGACACGCTCATCCAGAAGACACTCTTCGAGTTTTGTCCAGGGCATTAGATTAGGTCAAACTTCAATATAGCAGACTACACACTCTGCCAACCTATCATTGCCATGCTTCGTGGGGGACAAGGTATGAAAGAACACTTTTCACCCTGGAAAAAAGATCAAACGCCGGGTTCTCCGCAGACATCTTCAGAGGTGAGTTCATGTGATCAAGTATGTTCATTAACTTCCAATGAACCTCCACACAGCTTATTTTGGCCAACCATGCCTTATCACTAGTGCCCCAGCGTCATTTAGATCTGGGGAGGCCTTCAAAGCTTCAATTGGGTCATAAACTATGCTGTTAACACAGGTTTACACCCTTCAGTGCACAATAAATGTGACCAGAATACATTATATGAACTCCTTATGCTTCATAGTCAACGTCGCGGGCGCGTAATGGCCCGCAACAACGGCGCATTCACGGTGGCCAGCTTCCCCATCATTTGCCCTTTTGGGGAATTCCGAACCATTATATTTGTATCGTGCTCAAATCGGGGTGGAAAATTCTAAGAATATGCTCAATATCTTCCCAAGATGCACGCCTATCGCATGGGGCGAGACGGAACCCAGAAAAAGGTTGTATTAAGGCGAGAACAGGTCGAAAACCCTTAGGTGGCCAGGTTCCCGGCGCGATATAGTAAGACTCAAGCTGAACGCAATATTCACGCGCAACGCTTTGATCGAAAACGCAAGCCCACATTGGCAGTAACGCTCTTGGGCCTTAGGGTTCTTATGTATCTTTCTCTAGCTGGTAGGACCCCTTCGTTACCGACCTGCCGAGCAAAAATGTGGGGAAATGGATTCACGTTTTCGGAGAGACTCGAACGCTCACATTCCCGCATTACAATCGTTATCTCCGACCAAGTGAAACAGGATGATTCATGATCGCCTTGACCTTCGAGGATTTGTTGGTGTATCTCTTCGACCGTGTTATCCTAGAGGTATTTCGGTTGCACAGCGCCGATTCACGATTCAAAATATTGACGCAAGAATTTTCCCGACGATTCAGGTTCCACGCAGGACGGGCGTTTTGTTCACGTAGTCTTATTCAATCCCAGTTCCCAAGAACAATAAATCCCTCTTGGTCTTCCGTCTTCCACGCACAATGGGCAGAAAAGAAACCTTGCTCCAGTCCTACGTCTTCGGAGAGAATCGAACCCTCACCTTCCCCCGACAAACTGCTTTAGTCGTGCGCACCAAAGCGAACGAGATGATCACCGTTGATCTTCAAAGACTTGACCTCATACACTTGTTAGCTTACCGATATTTGAGCAGCACAGCCCATTCAAAACTCAAGATTCAAATTATTGACGCCAGAATCTTCCCGAAAATTCAAGCCCACGGCGCGTCGCGTTTTTTTGGCGTAATCCGCCTCCACTCCAGTTTCCAGGAACAAAAAATACTTGTTGGTTCTTCCACGCACAAGCCGGGCAAAACATGCAAACGGAGTCCAAACACGTTTCCGGAGGGAATCGAACCCTCGCCTGCCCGCATTACATTCACCATCGTTTGAGTGAACGGGTCGATCACCTTGATCCTCGAAGACTAGTTCTCATACACTTTGGCTGGCATCTTCTTAGCGATGTTTTCGGCAGCACCCGTGCAAGATTCAAAAGATTAACGCAAGAATTTTCCTGACGATTCAAGCCCACCGCGCGTCGCGTTTTCTTGCCTCAACTCAGTCTCCCGCGGCAAAATTATCTACGTGCTGGTTCTTCCACGCGCAATGGGCAAAAAACTCTCAATCCGCCCATATACGTCTCCGTAGGGAATCGAACCCCTACCTTCCTGCAGTACAGTAAAGTCGCTTCTACCCAAGTGAAACAGGATGATCACCATTGATCCTCGAAGATTGCTTACCATACACTTTGGCCAGTGGCGTTTTCTTAGCGAGAGATTTCGGCCATCGCCGCGACCATTCAAGATTCAAAACATTGACGCAAGAACCGGCCCGACAATTCAAGCCCACCGCGCCTCGCGTTTTCACCTGATTCAATCCGAAGTCTCCCGCGGCAACAAAAAGAGTAACGACGAGAACGGTGGGACTCGGCGTTAGTGGGACTCGCCTAAAGCTCGCTTAGCCTCGCTTAACGTCGGCTAAGGACCTGTCAGTGGGACTTGCTGTCCGATAAACGCGGAGGGTCAAGGGGGCCTAAAGATAAGGAAAAAGGATATCACCTACATATTTTTTTTTCTCAGCACTTTGGCCTACCCCTCCCCCCCTACGTAAAGATTATGCCATCAAACTCCCTTTTAGAGAAAGATATCCGAGACAGCAGACTATCGAGCGGCGATATTTTGGCAGTAGAAAATGGCCGTAGCAGTGATTTGACAGCAAAGTACATAACAACAGTCCATGTGAAGAAGCTACTAAACCATGAACGTTCTCGCCTTGACACTCTGGGTTGAAACTTGGTTCAAAACCGACTGCGGTATCCCAACTTTGCTAATGAGGTGAGTGAGAGACCTGTAATAGCGTAATCATACTGGGGGGCCATGTTTGAGGTCCTGGGCAGTGTCTACACTCCCCAGCGGACCTTGCCGGGGGGAAATAAAATTGCATACAATTTTTTTTCCCGGCGGACCCTCTACCCCATATGATAACTTCTTATCTTTGGGCCCCCTTGCGGAGGGTAGAATTTACGCGTCGCGGTAATCTCGGCTCCAGATCTTACGGTGCTAACTCCCGGCCGAGAAAACCGAGGCAGAGATTTTGATGAAAAAGAGATGGGAGAACGCACCTGTAAGATCTGGTGCAGCTCGTATAGTAACCGTTGCACTGGGGCAATCGGTCACGCTTGTCACGATCCTTGTCGTGTTCAGTGTTCATGCAGGCTCTATCGGGGACCATTGGTATGTGGTAGATAGCTTTTGATAAGACCACAACACACGATGGCCAAAGAAAACCGGAAGTAAACGCGTCGAAAGCAAGCATCTTGAAGAAGTCAACATCATGTGCACTTCTCGAAGCAGTTATATTCCTATTGCTCCGAGCCCAGGAAAAATCAGGAAGTCCTGTATCAGCATTCTGAAGCCATTCAGAGGGATTG
Source organism: Mycena metata (assembly GCA_029378385.1). Lineage (NCBI taxonomy): Eukaryota > Fungi > Basidiomycota > Agaricomycetes > Agaricales > Mycenaceae > Mycena > Mycena metata. The sequence continues at coordinate 44,681 of JARKIB010000322.1, read as the reverse complement.
GGAAGGATTTTTGGATCCGATTAAGGACGTTAGGGTGTTCAATCCATGAAAAGAGACATTTTGATCAGCAGGCCAACAACAATGATTGGGACAAGAGATACACAGCTGTTTGGATTTCAGTGGAGGAGGAGGACATCTAGTAAAGTTTAGGAGTATTAATCAAGGTTGTTTGGGTCCAGGACGAGGAGATCGAAGGGATTTTTGAAAGTGTGACACAGTACAACATTATCTATACGAGTTGCACCAGACGTTCTAGGGCAGTGTATCGCGATCAAATTTCATCAAAACTTCTGCCTCGACAACATCTCGCCATCCCCGATTGGATTCTGCCCGTGAGCGGAGTGCATGACTGCCCTAGAACGTCGGGAACGAGACTAGTGTCGCGGCCATCACTGAATCTAGTGTTGCCGCGACTTCCGACTTGACCTCCTCAAGTCAACTTACGGAAGTCGACTGGAGCCGAGTTAAGTCAAGTTCTTTGATTGGCTTGCTGTGACCTCCGAGTCAATGCAAGTCAACTTGAGTCAACTTGAGTGACTTGAGTCGGGGGTTTCTTAGAAAATGCTTATTTATTGGGGGAGCTTGCTCCCCCTATTCTGTCAACGATCAGTCAAAAGTGTATGGCTGTGCAAAGTTCTGGTTTCCCACGGGGGGACGATCAATTCCCATATATGGACTTCTGCACTCCCACGGAAGTTAGATCAGTGCCGCATTTCAATCCTTGAATCCTTCAGCTGTGGAGGACGTCGAAGCCGCTGGGATCAATTCCCTCCAGACAATCTTTAGAGATGCCAATGAAAAAACAGGTAGAATTTTGCGGTGCAAAGTGACTGTCTGGTAGAAGTTGGGAAGCGATCACACACGGATGATTCTCGGCACAGCCGGCTTCTCTCTCAGTTGAAGTAGGCAGCTTGTACATTATCACTCGACATAGGCCTCTATAAAATTGTCTGATTGTTGGGCTTTGGTATGAACCCCTCGAACGATCAGATGAACTGTCAAGGTTGATATAACCATCGTGGCTTGGCCCGGACAATATTGAAGCAAATGAGAAACAGGTGAAAGCTGTTGAGTGCAGACGGAAGTTATAACGCTACCCTTAACAACTGAAGATTCTGCAAATACCTCAATTTGAACTATCAGAGGAGATGCCGAGATGCCGAGATGCCCGGCACTCACTGCGTTCCGGGGGGTACATTTAGGTTGGTGTAGGCGCCTACCCCCACCTTCATTGACCTCAGGCACAGACTACAGTGATTTGCCCAACTTAAACATGGCCCCAAGTTCAATGGTAACAGCAAAAATCTCACTGATCTGGTGTCGGTTATATATTTTGGACTTGAAAATTGGGACCATTTGTTGTCGATACTAGTACATACTGGACTGTTGCTGGAGGTGATAATTAGTCTCAGTATAGGTCACTACGTGGACCTGCATTCACCTACATTCACCTTAGCTGACCTTGACTGACCTACATTGACCTACACAGATTGTACGTAGGTGGGTCTCAGTGTAGGTCCATGTAGGCCCCTGAACTCACGCTGAGTCTAGGAGGTCCTGGAACGCAGTGACTCTAGCGGCAACAAGTTGTCCAGTTTTTATGGTGGATAAAGGATGGAACCATCTTGAAAAATAAGGCCTTGAACAATAAAAGGACAACATTGTAGATATTCTACCCGAGTTCGGAACACATATATGCATCGGGGACGAGATCAATTCTATCCGATTTCTGAGAAATTCTCCGCCCCAACGGATTCAATCTTCTGCAGCTGTGAGATGTTAAACTCGGATTTAGCGCAAGCTCCCCTCTTTCTGTAGCCAGGCACTGGCATACAAAACATATTATCCGTAAACGCGATTGCGGCAGTTTCTTTTTTTTTCCTGGCCCGAATGTCACACGTGTGACATATGTCACGCACATGTCACAGCTGAGTTGGCTTGCGATCCCATGCCGTTTTGAAGGCTCAATAAATCTATAAAAATACAGGAAAAGTTCATCACACCATGCTTATGAGTTTTGACCCATTTGACTCACAAAATGCGCTCAGAAATGTGGTGTGATTGCAGATTAAACATTGTTTGCTCATTCCTTGCTCATTCCTGCATAATTTCATCAAGGTACAATATTTCTGTCAATGTGGTGGCAATTCCAGCCAATTGAGAAAAATCCCTCGACTTGACCGACTTGAGTCGACTTGAGTAACTTTGAGTGGCTTGAAGTGGCTCAAGTCGAGTCGAGTTGAGTCGAACTCGGAACCAAGTCATTTTACCGAGTCGCGACTCGACTTTTGGAGTCGCGGCAACACTAACTGAATCAACATGCCGATGTCACTCTGAATAAGCAGTAAAAATGAGTTAAAACCTGTTAAAAATTCGGGAGAGCTCCACGAAGTCCCGCGGCGAGCGGCAGCACCATGCAGTGGGCGTTCGCGGCGAGCGATAGCCCCACGCAGCGGTCGGGGTCTGGGGTGAAAAACCCCAACCCTCTGCGCCCGTAAAGAATGAAAAAAAGCTAAAGAAAACAGCAAAACAATTGCAATTAAATTCTTAACATGCCGTCAGGTCGAAGGAGGGGGGTCTGGGGGGAACCGCGTTCCCCACAGTATACAATATAGCAGGCATGCTTTAAAACACCGCTAGCGGAGCCCGTGTGCCGATATTGATCCTTTGATGCCGACTGATCGAATTGAGATCAAAAGTGGGACTCGCTTAATTGTGCGAGTCCCACTCCCACTGTTCTCGCATATCTCCCCAAAAAAATGCTATTCTTCCTGGTTCTTCCACGCACGAAAAAAGCTGACTCATCGGTCGCACACGTCTTCGGAGGGACTCGAACCCTCACCTTCCCGCATCAAACTCGCATAATATCCCGCATGAAGGTGAACGGGATGATCGCCTTGATCCTCGAGAACGCGTTCTTGTACCTCTTTCGGCCAGTCCTCTACGGATAGCTTTCAGGACAAGAACTCGCCATTCTCGGATTTTGTGTAGTCCAACCTACATGTACCCTCCACCGCAACCTTTCTTTGGCGTAGTGTCAGATTGCCGCGGCAAAAAAGTCATCCCTCCTAGTTCCTCCACGCACAACAGGCGAAAAAAAGCTGTTCCGCCCCGGCACGTCTTCGGAGGGAATCGAACCCTCGCCTTCCCGCGGTAAACTATGAACCACTAAAGCGAACGGGACAATCGCCGTTGATCCTCGAAGACTTCTTCCCATACACTTTGGCCGGTGTTTTCTTAGCGCTGTTTCGGTTGCATAGCGCCCATTCAAGATTCAAGATTCAAGCTGAAGGGAATATTTTTCGTTTTCCCGAAAATCCCCCACAACGCTCTGAATCTGGAATTCTTTCTTTGTCTGGTACTATATGTCACCCAGTACTGGGCCACCTTAGCACCTTTGCCCTCTGGCCAGCCGATACGATGCTTTTTGTACCAATATTTTGACGCTGGAGTAAGTAATAAGATCCCAGGAGTGAGTTGAAATATTTTGGGGAATTCTGGGGTTGATCTTGAGACGCCAGCGAATTTATTTTTGGCAGTACCCCAAAATAGCAATAAACGGGGTAGTGGGCGGCCTGATTCAGGCGTCGAGACGGGTAACATGCACCGGGAGTACTCAGAATGACTCAGGGGGCGTCAATGTAGAATTATAAACACTCAAAATGTGAATTCAAGGTGTACAAGGGTTATAATAACTGTTACCTCCGGCAAGGGAGGAAGTGGGAAATCGGGGTATCGCCGAAAACATGTGCGCTACAAGGCAGGCAGACAAATCTTGGGCAAAGCTAAGTGTTGGAAGTGTAGATGGGAAGGTATGGCACATAACTAAGTATAATAAATGGTGCCTCCATGCCCATAACCCTTCAAACAAAATTCATTTATTTACTGCAATAAAATTGGGTGGTTCCGTGGAAGGACCCTCGGTGAACGTGAAGTCGAGCAGCAGAGGCCCAAGGCAAAGGGGGAGGGCATCTTAATGCATATAATCAACGTACCTAACAAGCTCTAGGCAAACAGCAATGTCGGATGGGTCGCCATAGGGCGGTCTGTCTCGCGCCGGTCAAGAGAAGGCCGGGCTATTCTTCGACAGCCTAGGGAAGATTTCGGGTTGGCCTGGCATGTAGCCTCCACATAGAACATTGCCCTGGGTAGAGGTAATACAACGAGCCCACAAACATGGAAATCGGTGGAGAATTGGTTAAGAAAGAAGAGGGCAAGTGGCGTTCGGAGATAAGGAATGATCGATTCTCACCCTGCCCTCGGAACCAAACGGAGCACAGCGTATGATCAACGCATCACCCGGCCTCCAAATTTAGTCTACATCAAGCTCAGACATCATGCTCCTTCCTCCGAACACCAAACTTCGGAGTTCCGCAAGACAACGACCGCTATTATCCAAGTGGCCCACTACCCCGACTGGCTCAGTGCCCAGTCGCTAATAGTAGAACGCAACCAGGCTCCCTGACTTCCCAAGAAAAGTAAAAACACAACACGATCGCCTGACGTTCCCGGAGAGACTTGAACCCCATCTTTCCGTTAAACGGCACGAAATTTAGCCAAGGTAAACGACACGATGGCCTTGATCTTGGAAGACTTGTTCTTGAACTCTCTTGCCAGTTTCTCCTTCATGACATTTCAGGACTTCACGAAACTCTCACCCGTTTCGTTTCAAGTTCAGTGCGGGACCCGTGGTCCTGATTGAACTCTGGCCAAGCTAAACAGATCAAGATCTTCCTTGTCGTTCTCACTCTCGTAAACCACAATTATACTCCCAGCATCCACAATGTTAAACTCTCTTTCAAAGCACTCGAATGACGCAAAAGCCTGGCCATTTGTCGAAGATTCCACCCCCCAGCGTTGCCGCGCGTTCTCCTACAGCTTGGGCTTTCTTTCCACCTCCTCTCTCTGCTCTAACCAGAACTGACCTCCGGAACTCAAAAACGATCAAAAAGTCGGGCCCGTAGCACCCACGTCTTCGGAGGGAATCGAACCCCCACCTGCCGTTAATTCCAATGATGCCACGATCTCAGGCAAACGAGAGAATAACCGCTAAACCTCAAAGACTGGTTCTTGTAGTCTTTCGGCCAGTTCTTCATGCAGAACTTTCAGCGCTCAGCCTTGGTAATTCTCGGATTTCGTTTAGTCCAAGCTCTCCACCGCGGCCTTTTTCTTTGGCGTAGTCTGCCTGGACTCTAGTCTCCGGCGGTAAAAAAATACTATATACTTCCTAGTTCTTCGACGCACAGCGGGCAAAAACTCTTGCTCCTCCCATACACGTCTCCGGAGGGACTCGAACCCACATCTTCCCGCGTCGAACTCCTTGAATACTGCACCCGCAGATGAACGGAATGATCACCTTGATCCTCGAAGACTTGCTCTTGTACTACTTTGACCGATATTCACACCAGAAGTTGTCTCGCTTTCCCGAAGATTCAAGCCTAAAGCGCAGCGGCGCTCCTAGCCCTTAGGGTTGTCATGTGTCCTTTTCTGGTTAGTAAAGTCTCCTCGAGTCATCAATCTCCCGAGGAAAAATGTGGTGCCATCAAACCACGCTCCGGAGGGACTTGAACCCTCACCTTCCCGTTGGATAGCGAACATTGCAAACGTGAACAAGATGATCACCACTGATCTTCAAAAACTTGTTCTGTAGGCTCTCTCGACTGTGAAAATTCATTGGAAAGCTTCGAGCAGCACCCATTTAGTCCTGTCGAACGCAATGATACAACTCGAAAAGGAGTCCAAGACGACACCGCTCCAGAATTCTTCCGTTTTTTCGTGTGGCCGACCCTTTGTCGTGGAACTTGACGAATCTCCCGAACCTCAAAAGAAGAAAAAACGTCGCGCGGTCCCTCAACGTCTCCGCAGGGGCTCGAACCCACACTGCACAAAGCGTTCAAGTAAACGGCGGGATGGCCCCCAGTGATCTTCGAAGACTTCTTCTGGTGTTCCGTTGGCTCGTGTTTCCTTGAAGGTGATTCAGCAGAACCCAGCAAAACTCTGCACAGGCCGCCGGGCGAGCTAGGACTGCCAAGGAGAACAGGCAAGTGGGTCGACGTCGTAAGAAAAGAGAGCAAAGGCAAAGGCTTGGCGACCTGCCAATCAAGAACAGATTGATCCGAACTTGGCGGTGTTTTTTTGCCTCCTTCCTCCATGCCCCCGCAGACGACGCTCCCGTGCGAGCGAATTTTGCGTTTCATCTCGGGCTTCCCGGCATTCTTCTCCAACGATACCGAATTCAGCCGTCTGCACAACCCCGTTGCTCACTGATGCGCACCAGCTCGCGCTGGGCGCGTATATAAATATAGTGCCTTTCTACCGAGCGCCTTTCCCACGGTTCATCGACTCGGATGGCGCCTCCGCAACTCGACAACGCCTTTCCGCACGCTATTCCACACCGCATGGTCTCCGTTTCCGTATCAATAGCCCCTTTCGCCACTCTCCGCCATCAGTCCTCCGATCAATCCTCCGTTTCGCGCCCTCCGTTTCGCGGCGCGCTTTCTATTTATATCCTTTCGGCGGCGCCTTTCTACTTGGCGCCTTTTCGATTTATCTCCATTTCACGATAGCACTGCCTCCCTCTTTTACTATAAAAACCCTACCTACTTTCCTGTACTCCCCAGTTTGTTGCCCACCAGCAATACATCTCACCTTTCGTATTTCGTACTTCGCCCTTCGGTCCCTCGTCGCCATCGATGCCCACCGCTTACGTCATGTCCTTCGTCGCCATCGTTCTGTCCTTCGTCGTCCACGTCCACGCCACCGTATCCGCCACAGCTCCTATCCCGTTCCCTTGCGCGGCTTACCAGCCGGGTACTGAACATGGAGTGACCCACTCGCACCCTCGTTTCATGGCCGTTGGAGTGTTGAGTTTGATGTTTGTTGTGTCAGCTCACGCTCTCAGACGCGCCGTGAGCGCATCATATTGGAGCCCACCGCGAGGGGTCTCAATTTCCATCGATTCAGGCTCGGCCTCTGCTGCTCAAAATTCCGCCACACCCAATGGCTCCACCGAGCCCCTTATTTTTCCGCCACCGATTCCACAGTCCAGCTCGCCGCCACCGTATTTGAATATATCGCCGCCGTTTCCAGAAGCTTGGATTATCCAGCTTGCGAAATACAGTCTTTCGCCACCGTCTACGCCGCATCCGTTGATGCCAGCGCGTCACGATCACATCGCTCCTATCTTCGATTCACAGAACCCACGCTACCTTCGAAAATATTTCTCCGACCTCGCCTTCTTATTCTCTCGTTCGAGCATTACCGATAGCTGCGAGAAGAAATTCCACGCCACTCGTTTCCTTGGTCTCGAGGACCAGGATCTTTGGGAGTCCGTTCCCGAATTTACCGACGCCGCAGCATCTTTCGAACAATTTACCGCCACCATTTTTCGACTTTATCCCGAGGCCGACCCCGAGCGCAGACATAATGTCACCAAGCTAAAAAGACTCGCCGCGGAGTTTTCCATTACACAGTCGCCATCGAGGACTCAATTTGCAGAGTTCTATCGCAGATTCTATTCCATTGCAGCATTCCTTCGCGCAAAGCAGCACCTCACGGAGTATGAGCAGAGCCGCATATTGTGCGGCGCTATTCCCACGAATCTACGCGATGCCACGCATACTCGACTACAGATAAAATTCCCCGACGTATACGCCGACGATGCATATCCACTAGAAGGAATCCGCGAGGCCGTGGATTTTATCCTCCTTCAGCCCCCATTGTACACACCGCCGAAATTGCACTCGCCCTCCGCCGAATATTCATCCGCACCTGCTGAATCTAGCAATAATGTGCCCCACGATACCATCGAGCGGCCAACCGCGTCCACACAATATCAGCCTCTGTCCTCGAGCCAGTCCCGCACAACGCAGAGGAGTTCTTGTGTATATTGCACGAACACAACACATTTTATTCGACATTGCCCCGTTGTGGCCACCGATATCCATGCAGGCATTTGCAAGCGAAATGCTGAGGGCAAAGTTGTCCTTCCGAGCGGCCTTTTTGTCCCGCACCATGTCATAGGTTCCAACCTTCGCGCCCGAATCAAGCTCTGGCATACCAGAAATATATCCTGTCCCGTAGAGGCCCACGAATGCTTGCCACGTTCACCGCATCGATCCAGCAGCTTGATTCCGCCGCACACGCAGATCCCAGATCCTAGCCGGAGACAGTTCTCGGCACCATCAGTTGCAGTATTTTCCCCCTCCGAACCGCACAACACATCATTGACATCGCCCAACCTGCCTGAAGAGCTACAATTTACGTTTCCCGCCGCACGCGCTCAGGCCAAGGAGGAAAACCATTCCGCGGGATCTCACTGAGATTTCAGTTGGGAGGACCTCTCTTGTTGTTAACTGTTTTTTCCCTTCACTTTTACAGATCACAGTATTCATGCAGTCAAGTTTGACTGAGGACAGTCAATTTTTCAGTTGGGAGGAGATGATGCGCACCAGCTCGCGCTGGGCGCGTATATAAATATAGTGCCTTTCTACCGAGCGCCTTTCCCACGGTTCATCGACTCGGATGGCGCCTCCGCAACTCGACAACGCCTTTCCGCACGCTATTCCACACCGCATGGTCTCCGTTTCCGTATCAATAGCCCCTTTCGCCACTCTCCGCCATCAGTCCTCCGATCAATCCTCCGTTTCGCGCCCTCCGTTTCGCGGCGCGCTTTCTATTTATATCCTTTCGGCGGCGCCTTTCTACTTGGCGCCTTTTCGATTTATCTCCATTTCACGATAGCACTGCCTCCCTCTTTTACTATAAAAACCCTACCTACTTTCCTGTACTCCCCAGTTTGTTGCCCACCAGCAATACATCTCACCTTTCGTATTTCGTACTTCGCCCTTCGGTCCCTCGTCGCCATCGATGCCCACCGCTTACGTCATGTCCTTCGTCGCCATCGTTCTGTCCTTCGTCGTCCACGTCCACGCCACCGTATCCGCCACAGCTCCTATCCCGTTCCCTTGCGCGGCTTACCAGCCGGGTACTGAACATGGAGTGACCCACTCGCACCCTCGTTTCATGGCCGTTGGAGTGTTGAGTTTGATGTTTGTTGTGTCAGCTCACGCTCTCAGACGCGCCGTGAGCGCATCAACGTATATGCGGTGTCAGGGATTTTTGGCCATTTGAGCCTCAGAGTATGACGTTCACTCTGCCCATTTATTATTTCGCGCAATTTTTTTTCTGCGTGCAACTTTTCGTCTTTCGCGCGCCTATTTGACGTGCCGTCAAGAGGCCGCTGCCAAGCTGATATGCCAGTGACGGCCGATCATGCACGTGTTTAGATCTTCTCACCCGAGCCTACGCGTACATAAGGCCAAATATTGCGGTGGAACCGCGTATAGTCAATGGCCGCTCAGACAGTCGGCCCAATCTTTTGGGTGGACGAAACGGGGAGGTTGTAAATTGACCTGGCTCAAAGCCCTCAGTGATGGCATACTCACATTACCGAATTAGGGTTGCGATGCACGTGCGGCGTTGTGGTTCTCAAAAAGGAAGCATGTTAATGTAATTTTGGGAGGGCACCAAGCTAACTGGACTCGTTTCATGGCTAGGTTTGGGCAGCAATATTTGTCTGTGTAAGAATTCAACTTGCATGGTGAACCGGTAAATTAGAGTCCGGATCAACTCCGAGGCTGCCGAGATGCCGACGGGCCGTTTGGCCGTCAAGTATTTTTACACATCCTGTATCTTGCCTTGTACCACCCCCACCATATTCTGACATGTATTGTAGCCGATACCCTTCACTGGATGACGCCTGGAACATTTGAGGAAAAGCTGGTCACAACCGTCGCGCGAAAGCGAAAGTTGCGCGCGAGATTGCCGCGAGAACTCAAAAAACGGCGCGCGAAATGATAAAACATGCGCGCTATGACGTTCAGTTTGTACATTTATTATTTCGCGCGACATTTTGGTTTCGCGCGCATTTTCGTCATTTTGCGCGCCGTTTCTCACGTCTCTCGGCAATCTCGCGCGCAACTTTCGGTTTTCGCTCTAATGTTTTGAAGTTTTCGCGCATATTTTCAACACTGATTTTCAATTTTGACCAGCTTTTCCTCAACTGTCCCACATGTCATCAACCAAAGGGTAAGGGCTGTGGGACATGTCAGAATACTACTGTGGGGTGGTACAAGGCAAGATACAGGATGTGTAAAAATACTTACCAGCCACGCGGCCCGTCGGCATCTCGGCAACATTCCGTCTGATTCATCAAGCAAGTTGAATTCCTTTGAGAATTCTTACGCATAAAACATTATTCCCAGAAACCAAAGGCAGGTAAGCATGGTGTCTATGAGGGTCCAAATGCACTTTTATTCCCGCGCGCAAAACATTGACTAAATTTGGATTTCCACACTATCTCATGGCTTTTGAGTTGATTCCCGCACAACATCATCTACGAACTTACATTGCGCGGTTTTGGCGAAACCCGCAAACGCTCAATGCGGGAATTTGATCCGCGCGATGTCAGAAATCCCGCAATGTTCCCACGTAATTTGATGCGCGCAAAGTTGAACGCCGCGCAATGTTCAAAACCGCGCAAAGTCGGGACCTCTGGAATAAATCGCGCAAAATTGAAGTCACACAGAAAGTGTGCTTTTTGAGTCCTGGTATGCATATTTTCTCTTGAACATTTACTCAAACTTGAAAGGCCTTCACCTTTATTTCACCAAGGCAGGTGTGTCTAGCAATGAGTAAATACTATCTCATTGGCTGTGGTGTGGCATAATGATTGCTCATTACTGTACTCGGTCAACCTTCCGTCATTTAAAACTTCAATGTGATTTACTTCACCTTCGCCTCGTATCCGTGAGCTGGTTCGTTTTGCATGGACTGTTACCACTGGCCTTTGCTTAATAGATCATCATGCAGTGGACTTGCAGATAACCCATGGCTCCCGGGGGTATCCTGGAGTTCTGGGGTTGACTCGAACCTATCGAATCACCATTTTCCCAACGGTGTCTTCAAAACCCATGCTAACTGATACCCCATCGCGTTAAGGCTGAACCGAGGGCCACGTGAAATCAGGAACTCAACTGTATTTCATCTATACCCGTCGCCTGGAGGGTTATTCATTAATTATTCGGGTAGGACTTTGGCTCGGGCATCTCGGGAATATGTTGAACCTCGTACTTCGATCCATTTCAGAAAGCCTGGGTCATTATTGCTTCACAGACTTCAGTTGGTCAAGGTGACCCGACCCGCTTTGGCCTGCATCCAGGCAATTGTTCACTTTTGAGCCAGTAGCATTAAGCCCACCCATCAGATTCTCTTATCATGTTATCCGAGGTTCACAGAAACACAGGAAATCTTCGTGGGTCTTTAATTTCACTTGACTTATCCATTCTGTTGCCAGTCGCCAACGAATTCTGCATCAATTTAACTCCCAACTCTGTCAAGACAAACAAATTTGAAGTCTCAGTAATGTGCTTTCGGTTGAAGTTCTATACCCTTCGTCTGTCCTTCTTTGAATTGGTCTATTCTTTGCTGCATAATGACTTGCCGCCATCAGTGATCTCAGCCTATCCACCTCGAGTTCAATTGAACCCGCATTGAATATCCTTCGATATCTCCGATCCCACATATAGTAACCCATGCATCGTGAGTTCCTCACTCCACCCTATCGTACCATTTCCCTGCATTACAGGCCAGTTCAATGAAACTGGACATGCACTCGCCGTCAGCCTGAAACTCAAACCTATTCTCCCGCCAAAAAGCATCATTCCCGTGATTCCGCCCTTGTGTTACTTGCATTTGCTTCACCGAGACTCAGACTGTGATTGCTAAACTCAGTATCAATTTTGCACGATTTCTTTCCAGAGGTCCCGAATTTGCGCGGTTTTGAACATTGCACGGTGTTCAACATTGTGCGCATCAAATTGCGTGGGAACATTGTGCGATTTCTGACATCGCGCGGATCAAATTCCCGCATTGAACGTTTGCGGGTTTCGCCAAAACCGCGCAATGTAAGTTCGTAGATGATGTTGTGCGGGAATCAACTCAGAAGCCATGAGATAGTGCGGAAATCCAAATTTAGTCAATGTTTTGCGCGCGGGAATAAAAGTGCATTTGGACCCTCATAATGGTGTCCTCCCAGAATACACTTACATTAACATGTTTCCTTTTTCAGAACCACTACGTTGCACGTGCCTCGCAACCTTCAGGCTAATCCGGCAATTGAGTACGCAAATCACTGAGGGCTTTGAGCCCGACCAACCTGCAACGTCCCAGGATGTCCACCTGATGAGCCAAATAGTCCACTGATTGGCTCTTCTGTCAAGGGTAAAGAGGTGTCAAATTCTCAATCCATTGATTGCCAATGATTGGTCGAAAACAGGTCGAATACAGGGCATGGATGCCGCAAGAGTGGATTGATAGGACATATCAAGTGTCTCTCTGGCCCTTACAGGAAGCCTAACATTGCTACAGGTCACATACCCTTGATTAAGCCGTTTCAACTCAATTCCAACTTAATATTTGACCGTGAGAAGATCAAGACATGGCCGGCACTGGCAGGTCGGCTTAACAACGGCATCTTGGCGGTACCCCGAAGAGGCGCGCGAAAAACGAAAAGTTGCGCGCGCGGAAAAAAAGTTGCGCGAAATAATAAATGTACAAAGTGAACGTCATAGCGCGCGAACCAAAATGTCGCGCGAAATAATAAATGTGCAAACCGAACGTCATATCAGACTCCAGAGCTTCGGTCTGGTTCGCGCGGAGAAAGAAAGTCCAGAGATTCAAGAAGCAGAACCGCAGATACTGGATGGAATCTTCGAAAAACGGCGAGATTCTTTGCGTCAATTGAAAGGTTTCACCGGGGAGTTTCATATTTTGGATGCAATAGCTTCGATATTCCAGGTACTGTAGCGTCGCCAGTTGGTGGCAGTAGTCGATTTTCAGCAAGATTTTCAATAGATTTTCCTAGAGGTTTTCCGCATGAAGAATGGTTCACTCGAGATTTTCCGCGAGAAAGTAGAGCACGAGCAGCGTCATCGCGGACCAACCCTAGGAGTCGAGGAGCGCTCGAGTTGTAAGGTAGAGTGCAGACATGTACGGTTACCCCACGTGCCGTTACGGTCACATCGCCTTTTTGGGACATGTCGCGCTTCGGCCTTTCTTTACGCTCACCTCTGCAAGATATTAAAAAATCGGGGCTTACACTTTTGTTTGTATATACATGAGGAATGTCCAGGAATTTTCTCAATGAATTTAGTAAAAAATTGAAGGAGTAGATACAGTTTTACTATGAAGTACTACTATAAATCTGGATTTGCGTGCCCTCCCCGCTCAATGCCAGCGGCAACCATAGCATTTCTGAAGTCTGCAGGCAGTATATGATGCCCCCGATACTTGCGCGCGGCCCACGCTGCCTGCGGGCCGTCAAGTCCATGGCGATACACGTCAGCAAATCGATGGGCCCGCAGAACAAACCGACACATCGACTCCAACAGAACCTCTTCAAGCGCTTCAAGAGTGTTCCGTTCGAGGATGTCTTCACGCGACGACTCGGGCTTTAGCCGATATACCCGCTTGGCGTATCCCCAAACCATCTCGATCGGGTTAAGTTCGCAATGGAACTTCGGAAGAAACAGAACTGTGCACCCAAATTCTGTGCATGTATCCTCGAGACAAGACTTCACGACCGCGAAGTCTGGTTGGTTAAATAACATACGCCGCATACAACAAGTCCCCGAGTTTTGATCCACGCATTTGAAACTCGGGCATTCTGCCCGCGTTGTCTCGAGCTCCTTCTTGGAGATATTCCCTAGATATCCTCGCTCGCGTCGTTCCTCAAGGAGTATCTGCATCCCTTTGAACTTTCCAGCGTGCTTCTTGGCGTCAGGTGGGAAGTAAAGCTGCTGTGGGGTCCCATCGGCAAAGGACGCGCCGGTCATCTGAATACTTTCCTTCACAAGGCTGCCATGCTCATCGAACATCAGCGAGCCATCCCCATTCCGCTTGTTGACAGGGACAAGAAAGTTGGGATCTTCCGGCGCCTTTTTACTCGGTTTCCCACCGGCAACAGTTTTTTGGGGCTTCCCTCCAGCGCGGACACCAGATGTAAACTTGGGCATAGACCTCGCGGACAACGCTCCCGGTGCGCGCTTGCGGTGTGTCGTCGCGTTATCGTAGACGAAAACGTGCTCAAACTCCGGCCATCTCTCGGTCACGATGGAGCACGCGACGATCGCTTGTTCCTCGATATCTGCTGCCGAAAAATACCCATCGCGGTTCTTCCCCGGTCGCATAGAACGCCGAGCAGAGCGGCCGTCTCGGCCTCGAAGCCAGCCGAAGTCAGCGGAGAAGTAGTCCGCCACCATAAAGGAGTGACCGTCTCCCTTCTTGTACGGGATCGCGTCAGCATCTTTGTGGAACCAAGATTTGCGTCGACGATCATGAGCATAAAATATACTCTCGTCGTGGTACCAAATGACTGTCCGTCGAGCCCCGGGAGGAAGACTAGGTGTGAGGACACTCCCGTCGGCCTCAAAGACGCAAGACCGGTCTTGAAAGCCTTTGAGCGCAGGTAAATAAACCTGTTCTCTGTAGTATACAATGTCTTCCCGCTCATGGCCATCGCAATACTGGCCCTTCTTTTGCACCGTAAAGCTAATAGAAAAATATGTCAGTAATGGGAATAGATTTGTACAGTGCGCATCTTACCGATAGCCGAGTTCATCGAGGTATCTGCGAGCCGTGCTGACACTAATCGTCTTGTCAATGCCGTGCTTGTCCATCACATCTTCACGCGAGAGATATTGAACCAGTTTCTCTGCGGTGATGAACTTCCCTAGCTCCTGGAGATGGGCTCGAACATCATTGGCCAAATCCTCATCTGCCATCATGGTTTGCTTCCATGAACCATATGGATTAACGGGTAGGACTTTGCGACAAGTAATATACTGTACCATTACATTCAAATCGACAGGGGGGGTGACACGTGACTGGTTCGACGAATTCGATATTTCGACAGCCATCCGAAAGGTGCGTGACAAAAGAAAAAATTCGACATGAGCGGTAAATTTTATTATTCCGTTAAAGGTAATTTCTTGGGATAGCACAAAATATCTGACAAGCTTGTTGAATCCTCATTGATATTTTCTTTCGAGTTCTTTTGGCAGGCCATTTTAGGTTAATTTTAGGCCAGAAACCCAACCACATGGTCAAATTTTAGAGTTGCAGGTATGAATGGTCCAGAAATTGGTTTAAAACACACTCAGCAAGGGCAGGGAGTGGCATGGATTTTTCATGTACTTTCGCGCAATTTTCCGGCTGCGTGACGAACCGCTCGACCTATTCGACACCGGCCTCCGTGACGCGTGACCGCGACCAAAATTCGATATCGACAGGGGGTGCGTGACACGTGACTGTCGATTTGAATGTAATGGTACAGTACTCTCGCGAAAGCACAGCAAAGCGGCGAGCACAATATACACCTCGTCCCACAGCAATCGCGGCCTGACGCGCCGAGGCGCCCCACTGCCCGTAGCTCAACGAGTCCGGGTTGGTGTATTGGGCCAAGTGACTCCGGATGCCTTCCATCCGTACGCGAACCCACGGACTGAAGTCTGGGGTCTTGAAGCCGCCACCTTTACCTCGGCTTTCACCGCGAAGAACCAGCTGGATATCGACGAGCGCAGCTCGGGCAGAGGTGATGTCAGGTGCAACAGCGACAGCTTGCTTCTTCTCGAGCGCAGCCATTTTCTCAATGAAACTCTGAGGCGGCGCCGGACGGGGATATCCATCCCCAGCAAAATTGCCGGCTTCGACAGCAAGCAACTCATCAAGTTCCTGGGGAACAACCTCCGTATCGTCGTCAGCGGTCGCGTTGTCGTCGTCGCCATCGTAATCAGGTTCACCCAGGATCGAAGGTGCGCCCTCCACGGGAAAGGTTGCGATCGAAACACGGTCGACGCTATCCGCATCATCGCGATGCGCAAGACCTTTTGATTTTGATTGAAATAATTTACCAAAGAGCTTGAAGGATGCGGGGGCGGATGTCACGGGTTCCGGGGTAGATCCTTGGTAGAATACACTTGAATGGAAAGGTGCCGGGGAGGGGGATGTGAACACATCATGGCGGGCCGGCGCAGAGGGATCATCACCGACCTCCAGCGTAAAATCTTTCCCAAAACATTGCCATGGGAAATTGTCTTCATAGAGAACGGCGGGGGCAGAGATATGCGTGCAAAGTACCCAACCTTACCCGACGGAAAGCTAAGCCATCAGAATTTATTCGAGTCAATTAGTGCCATCATGCAGCACAACGACCCGGGTCGGGATGGGTACCGCGATCTCTTTGGAATACACGCTTTGGAGGTACTCACAGGTGTCGAGCCTCTGGGTCCGTCGTCCAAGGCAGAGGTTGAGAACTTGGTCGAACCGTCACCTGAAGAAATTACCGTGAGTTTAACCACCTTCGTGTCGTTCAAAACTCATGTTGGTGATAGGACCAAGAAACGATCGACGCGGAACCCCTCGAAGAGAGGATTCGCCAACTCACCAGTTCGTATTTGGGGAATATGCACGACATTAACCACGGCACATATGGTCGCAAAAGTGTGCTCAGTATGCTTGATGTCCCCATCCAATATACGGCGCCACCGAATCAGAACGAAGAATTCGAGCAAAGGCAGAAAACGCACCGCCAGCAGGCCTCGGACTTTTCCATGCGGCGCGAAGAGCATTACTCCAGTAACTGGGCTTTCCAGTCCGCAGTTTCAACGCATTCGCAGCAATATAGCCTGCACCATATCATTCAGATCGCAACCGCTGATCCCGACCGGGTGGAGCTCTCGGCAGAAATGCGGAATATAATCTCCCGCATGCCACCGTTTTCTGCAGAATCGGAGCAGCAATATATGCAGTTCTTTGCGAATTACGGGACGCATGTTGTGACACGGCTGGCATTGGGCGGTGTGCTGCGGGTCGTCTTAGATTCCAGGGATGAAGTTTCCAAACACCAGACCTACGCCACTGGCAATGGAGGGGCCGTCAATTTAACCTCCGGGAGATTAGCCCGTAATCGCAGAGTACTCGTCTTCCGTGATGGTGGAGGTTCGGTTGGGCAGTGGATCAAGGAATTAGAGAAAGATCCTGTCTTTTGCCCGGATCATCCACTCACCGAGTATCAGCCTCTGTGCTCTATTCGCGGTCTGCCGGGGGATAAACAGAAGGATCTTGAGAATGCGTACCAGATTTATGTCCAGAAGACTGTGCGCACAGAGAAGGTCCTCGACAACAGCGAAAGCACAGGGGAGTCGAAAACGCTGCCGCGACGGAAGAACTGGTTCAGTGTTGCACGGTTGTTGCGTGAGAGCGTCACGCAGGCGGTTTGGAAATTCGGTGGCAACCGGCGCAATTCTGGAATTCAGTTGCGCTAATGCTGCATTGGTTCGGATAAATGCTTTTGTTACACAAACAGATGATGAGTTGGACGACGTACGATGTTAGGTATAAATGTCTTTTTGTGTAGTTTTCCGTTGTCGTGTGAATCTAATCGAGCTCCCGCCCTCGGAATCGAGTGAAAAGCAGCTCACCACAACAGGAGGAGCCAATCTTTAGAAAGAGGCTTGGGCCAGCATCTCTGGAGTATGGAGCCGAACTGCGAAAGCCGCCTTGAGATCGACGAGCGAGCGGCAGCTAACGTCTTTCCCATCTGCATGCGATGAGTAGTCTCCGTTGTTTCAGAGTTTAGGGCTGACGCCAAGTTTCAAGCCGACGAGTCCAAGATGACCGCAGAATTGCCACAGACCAGAGAAGCACCGCCTGAGGACCAGGAACGAAAGAACCGCGGTTGGAGAGCCTGAGGACTTTTTCAATTTACGGACAAAGATCTGTCGTGGCTGGAGACGCAGGAAACTCCAGGCGAAATTTGTGGTTGTGGTCGAAGGCAAAGGATAGGGTTCTGTTTATAATTCCCGGACCATTTATAAACGGTTTTTAATTCTCCGTTTCTAAACAGGGCGTTTATAAACCGGTTTATAAACACTCAGCAGTAACAGGCAAAATTTGGGCTTCCGGCGACATCCAGATAGATTTTTCGCCCCCGCCTGACGCCAGGTGACCGCTAATCGGTTGATTGAGCACTTACAAGTTCCGGAAGGTAGCTTGGGAACAAGCAAGACAACTCACAGGAAAACCTGCAGGAAATAGTGACAATTTCAGGAGCTACATCAGTCAGACAGCTGAAGTTGCACCAAAGGTGAGTAGATGCCCACTTACTTGGCATTCTCCTCTCTCAACTTGCCCTGAACTCTGCGTAAATTGGCCCTCCGGTAGGTCTGCCGAGCACTGCCACAGGAATTATAAACCGGGGGTTTTGGCTCAACCATTAAAAACCGGGTTTATAAACACCTGTTTATAAACATGTTTATTAACCGGAATAAAAAACAGAACCCTAGCAAAGGAACGATCTCGGCCCGAAGCTCCGATTCTCCGATTGGACAACGCCGGAGCCAAACACGCGCACATTTAACCTCCTTGCTCCTGCCCATGCTCCTGCCCTCACCTCTTTGGCTCTGCATCCTCTCATTCGATCGTTCTATTCAATCTCGCGCGCGGATTCCTGGTGGCATCGCTGAACTCGCAGGCAACGCTCGTTCCGACTCGCGATAATTAATAAGTAGCTAGTCTAGCGTTCATTTGTCCGCCCTGAAGAGTTTCACTCCCCGCCGCCGATCTACTGTGCTCTGTGCGTCTCTCATCGCTGACACGCGAATGCGCTGTAATGTTGATGTAAAGGAGAGCCGAGCTGTCTGGACCAAGGCGGAAGCGACAGTGGTGGCGGCAGCGGAGAATTACAAGAGAGGCTGAACTGCGTTCTCGTGCGTATTCGTTTTAAACTGTACGTTAATTATCTTGTGCCGCCCCGTAGCCACAGAGACGGCGCGCAACTCTCCCTCGTACCGCAATTATCTTTCAGCCTGGCGGCGCAGCTTACGCTTTTCAATTCTGCGCCATTTATCCTTCCTTTCCTTTCTTCGCTCAACTTCGGCCGTCCTCGAGTATTCCCTCCCTCTCCGCCTCTGGACTGCCTCCCATCTGTCTTCATACAACTCACCAACTCGCAATAAAAAACCTCTCGCATTCAGCTCAGTACCTTCGCGCACAAGCTCAGTTGGTGGTATCTGTCGCGGGGGCGTACTGTAGCTCCTCCTCTCTGCCTATGAGATATACTAACCCTCGAAGCTCAGGTCTAGTTCGAACGCTCGCGAGGGGCCGGGGATGATTCAACGCAAGAATTGCAGGAAAGCGTTACCGCAGCTTGTAGCCGAGGTAAAATTCAAGCACTCCTGGGTTCGTATCACTTCGTCTGCCATTCCATCCCCGTGTTCTAGGAAACACAAGATCCCGGTCATACGGACACAAAAGTCCTCGCAATGGCACGAACGGCCAGTATCAATCAGCTCGGAGTCGACACGTAGGATTGACTTCACGCAAATGTTCGAAGTCGGGGATCTCATCTGCCTTTCCTCATATGGCTGACCCTCGTACAGGGCCTCGAATTCCTGCCCGAAAATTATGTTTCCCCTCGGTGCGCCATTGAAATATGATTTGTGCGTCCTCCGTTGATGCCAGGATACTCAGTCTACCGCCATGGGCGCCCGGACACACGAAAATGGTGATGTTTTGAAGATTTTAGACCATAATGGTGCCCCATATTTCTGAATTAAATAGATAGGAACGGGACGATATTATCGCTTATTTTCGCACCTTCATCGCAAATGTAGGTATCCCCTGTCGTGTATGATTTACTTCTAACATGCCCTAACTGTTGATTTGCCAACCCAGTTGGAGGCAGGCGACGGCGCGAAATGCTACATGTACGGCCCTAGTGACCCGTCTAGTTACACCGATTACACGTTTTACTTCATCAGGTTCAACAGGGAGATCCTACTGCGTCAACTGCATGTATATTTTCTGCATGAAATTCGAAGAAAAACAAATATCCCTCAGCCAACTGGGGACCTATGCTGCAATTGACACATATACAAGCTGAGTTTTCTATATCTCCCATGGCTGTTCGCCTTCATCCCAAGTGCGTCTTAACCAATGATGCATTCCCGGGACTAAAACTCAGAACGCACAACCTGGGTTCAACGAGGCGAGCAGCTAATCGAGCTTGTCTGACCGCTGAAGTTCTGAGGTCCTCCAATGCCCTGAACGTCAGACATGTCCCAGGTGCCACCTTCCAAGACGATGACGTCGTCGGCGTTGACTCCCCCGTTCCTACAGTCACGGTCTCTAAAGGTAATGTCTCCGCTTCATCAATGTTATATATATATATGTGACAATACTTACTGGAAGAACGTGCAGACCAATCCATCGGGAACCTGCACCCAGGATACCGCGTTGTTGAGGGAGCTAAGATCACCAGTGAGGTTGATGCAACTGGCAGAGACGACGGAGATGGTAGCGCAGCCGTCGGGTGGGTTGATCGTGCCGGTGCACGCGATAATGGACGAGGATGCAAGTTCTCCTCCTAGCGTAAGCGAGGAGGGGACAGCAGCGAAACTGAGTGCGGCTAGAAGGAATTTCGCTGAGAACATTTTTGGTAAGAGCGCTAAATTTCAAGTGGCGTGAGCGAGGTAGCCTTTATAGGAACTTGAACACTGACGCATGGTTGGAAGTCAAACCAATGATAGACTCGGTGGTCCTATGTCGCCGGAGCATACAATATCGTGGGAGGAAGGTCCTACCATCCAAGTGCACTTCTCGTGCGAGAAATGCAACGTTGGAAGCGCCGCGGCATTAGAACTTGGAGTGCTGACAGGGGAATGAAGTCAAATTCTGAGAACATCGCGATGCACATGGTACGGACCGGATCGTTCTCCGACTTGGCCTAGTCACCACCACGGTCACGGAAAGTAATCACCATCGTGCAAGACGCTTGTCGCCCATGCCTCTCGAAAGAAGTCAATCAGTAGGTGTATTTGACTGGTCCAATGAAAGAATGAATTGACAGGGTGATTTCAGTAGAGTTACTTCTGAGGAAGGACGGTAGAGACATCCAGAAAAAGTCTGCCGGATAGACAACACATATTGAAGGACGATTGCAAGATGGCATTCTGGAATTTCCGTCTCTGAGCCACTGCTATCTCTTTGTGGACTGCCAGACTTGTTGAGCCCCAAATCTCGTCGATTGTCGATCTTGGTTATGCGGAGTACCAGGGCGCCGGCAGTGCCAATAACGTAACGCACTTCCTGAGGGTTCGATAGCGCCGCCTTCGGGTGAACATTCCTCTTCCTCATTCACCCAAATTTACATAAATGAAAAATAGGCGGTCTGAGGTTCAGAACCCCACAAACGCCGGCAAACATGAGTGGTATTCAACAGCATCAGTACAGCCCAACCAGTGTTTGCAGGGGTCGACTGGGCACTCCCCCGCCGAACCGCTCAAAAGCCTTGCAACGCAAATCGTCGACACGAAGTACAGATGTATTTTCCGCTATTGACTATCATTCCTCGCGGGCTCAGCGTTATAGAAGAGCGGAGCCTTAACAGTCAGTGTCAAAGCCACAACTTTTGCTCAAATAAGACATGAGGTATGGCAAACTCGCCAGAACGATTGGATAAAAGGGCCAGGATACCTCAAGTTCTTCAGGTTCGTACGTATCATACGGGATAGGTAGTTCAATGATTTTATTGTTTGCCGTCGTATAGTTATCGAACAACTCTAACGATCTGAAGCAGCGCCGCTATGATCAGAGACCTCGTGAGATTGGCACAAACGGGGAAGGTAAAAGTATTCTCACTCAGAACGCACACAGTTGAACGAGCTGGTTAGGTCGTTGAAGTTCTGGGTCCCCGATGCTGTCGGCACATTGAGCATGTTCCAAGTGCCGTTGGGTAGGATCGTATGATGACTACTACTACTATGGTCATCGTCCTCAACCGCGAGACATCCAAGATTCCTGAGATATCTAGTCAGATTCACGAAGGCACAAAATTCCGGCCAGCTACTGGAAATAGGTGCAGACATATTCCGCAGGCACCTGAACCAGGAGACCTCCTTATTGAGGCCGCTGGCACCCCCAACGAAGTCAAAGCATCAGTCTGATGCTACGGGGATTGTGACGCAGCCCACAGGCGGATTAATTGAGCCTGAAAAGGCGGTCATATTGGGGAATCCGGGCTTGGATGTAGGCATTAGCTGGCGGTTCAAGAGAAAAACAGACTACACACCGTGAGGTCATCTGCCGAGGCAGCAGAGGCATGCAAGAACAGTGTGACAAGGACGACTTGTACGGACAGCATCAGCAGTGGGGAAAGGTAAGATGTAGGACGCGACGGGGTCTAAGGAATATAAGCGCACATAGAAGCATTCAGGCCTTGTCGAGAAAATTGTGGCTGCCAAATGGTGAGCAGCCAGCGCTTATAAGTTACCAAATATGAAGAATGAAGGAATCTTGCTGTCATGTGCTTCCGAGGACATCGCTACTTCAGTGCTGCACATGCGACATAGCAGTAGCTTCCCAGATGCTGTCGTACTTGTGTACACAGTGAGACCTCTCAGGGGAGAAGAGCCGGCGGAACAGCGGACATTTGTGCGAACACCCCCCATGCACAGACTCTAGTGCCTCTTCATTCTTCAGCCATCCGTTCAAAATGAACTGTTATGGCTGGCCGCCTAATATTATTGTCCTTCCCTGAACCCCACCTCCTCGGGTAGATGTTTACAAAGTTCAGCCACTGCCTCTTGTGAGCTCCGCTGATGGCATCACGCTTTGCTGCGGCACCTCCACGGCACACTTTCCGACTTTCCGCCAAAACGTGGCATCCAGATCGGGTAATTTCTTTGGGCAGTGCTAGGCGGTGCATCAGTTTGCCGCGATGCCGCATATGCCATCATTCGACGGTGAAGCAAACATTTTATCGGGTCGCCCAGCAGAGCAACGGTTTGCCCTCCTGTTGCCACCCTCAGATAAGGAGGCCACCCAGATAGCAAATGCAATTATTTTTTTATTTTTTTATGGGAAACCCCATGCTATACATAAGCTACATAGTGCCAGGTCCAGTGGGCGGGTAAGGCATGTAATAGTAGGGAACGGGCACGAGTCAAAGCAAGGGACGAGCTAGAGGATGACGTCGGGAACGGGCGCGAGGAGGAAGAGAAGGTCGACGGCGAGCGGGAAGATGACGCTTGAAAACCGGCCGACGGCGAGGACGGAGCGATAAGAGCATTGGATTGCGCCTCTTCACTTTTTGTTGGGGACGAAGGTAGGGGTGTGGCGAGGGCGAGAGCAAAGGCACAGTCTTCACAAATTTGTTGGGCAACCTTAGCGGCGTTGGCGGCAGCACATGACGGGTTACACATCTTGCGCGTACAACGTCGATTTACTTTGATTTTGCGACACGGACCGTTGCTGCAGGTGGTGGCGGGAGTGGCGACGGCGACAAAGACAGGCGACAGAGACAGATGGTACGCTGGAGTTGCGGCGAGGGGCGCAGATGGGGCGGCGGGAGTTGCAGCGAGAGTAGATGATGGGGTCGGTGCCGAAGGCCGCTCAATGTTCGCGGGATCACGCCAAGGGGCCACCAATACCACCAATTCATTATGGCGGGGTGATCAAGGATGCTAACGGACTGAAAAAGGCAGAATTAGCCATGGCGAGCGTAAGTGTGTTGGAGGTACGCACCAGTAAGAAATAACGATCTTTTCGGCCCCACTTTGACACAAACGAAGCTGGAGAGCACGCCGGCATGCGGGGTGAGGACACTGAAAGAATGGATCATTGATGTTGGGCATGGATGAAGCGAGCTGAGGGTTGTGAAGATGGTGGAGGGAAGGAGAGAGGCGCTGGCCGTCACAGCTGTGCCGTCAGACTTCGGCATGTGCGGCAGTCGATGCACCGCCTAGCACTGCCGAAAAAAATTACCCGATCTGGATGCCACGTTTTGGCGGAAAGTCAAAAGTGCCACGGCACCATGGATCACACGGCCAAAGCCATTTCGGCTGCGTGATACCGAGGATGCCGAGGGCGGGCCGGGCGTTGCCAAGTTGTTGCGGGTAACATTTCATTTCAACAGTGTTTCAAGAGCTTTTACAGCTCTTCTCTACAAGGTATAACGAGTTAAAGAAAGGTGTGCTCACGAGTAAGATTAAAATCATTCCCACAATCTGAATCGAAGTAGTGGGCGCTCCGCGCCTCGCCGCACTCTTGCATGGTACATGTAATGGAAACAAGCACATTGTTCTCGCCGACGCCCAAGATATGACATGCGTTATTCATTTTATCCGTCTTACCCTGATTTGAGTCAAGTGCACCTACCTGCATATACAATCCACCTTGCTCCGCCGGCCCATCTCAATCCCGCGACAAGGCAAGAAGGGAAACCCCATCCTAAGAAGGGCTAATCAAAACATTCTACTTATGTGCAGTGTGCACTTGAAAGGGGGACGGCGACGATGTTCGGAAATGCATCATCTGACAGCTCATCCTTACTTATCGGCTTGAAGACAGTACTGAGATTCGTATCCGAGTCCTCGAACCCATGACATGCACAGTGCTCATCAGAATACACACCGGAAAAGAGTTTGTGCGGGGTTTTTTGAACGGAATTTTCGTGCCCCGTCTCTCCATATCATCACTCCTTGTGCACGGTACATTTAATTTGCTATTTAGCTGTCAACACACGTCCCCTTCCATCTCTCGTGTCCATTTTGACTTCGCTACTAGACATATCCTCGGAGCTGAACCGAAGGTGAGATAGAAGTCGACCTCGAACTAGCTCTGGCTCAATACCATGTGTGGAGAGTCCCTTTCCCAGCAGTGAGAAGCACGCGCTAACCAACAGCGTCTATATTCCTCTGGTAATTAGTTGCAGACCAAAATAAATTGTTTACATCGGCTTGAGCATCATGATCCGCCAGGAAACATTTTGCACAGCGTTCCATGGGTCTTGAGAAGTTGGGAGGGAATCCGACAGGCATCCTGGCGCTCAGAGGACGCGCTGTCGGCCCTTTATCGTTTCCGCGTGCTGTTATGCAACATTTGCAGCAGAACAATGATGCCGATGGGTTAAGAACTACCGGAAGTTCAAGAAATTCAGCTCTGTCCGAGGACAGTTATTTTGTTCAATATTGATTTCCAGAGTTTACAACTGCGGGCGCTGCTGAGTGGTTCAATTAACTACTGTAGGCGCCGAAAAATTGAGTCTGGGCGGCAACGTCTTGGCCATGAACAGAGTGTCCGTCGACCGTGGACAAGCTCGCTGTCTACAAACCGTCAATATGCCAGGGCCTTTCGATTCCTTCTGTGGATGTCGACGGACTACATGAGGAATGATTGAATATGATTGAATCTAAGCACGTACTCAATTATTAAGACAGTGGTTAAGGAGTATAAAAGAAGGGTAGAGGGACTGATCTCCCTTAGTTCGCTCAAGCTAAGCTAACTACCCAACTCCAAAGAAATGTTCAATTCCAAGACTCTCCTTGCCAGCACTCTCGCTGCGGTCCTCGCCTTCGCGGCGGCGGCTCCCGCCACCCCAACCCCCGTGCGTTCCACGCTTAACGTCTCATACCCTTGCGGCATAATAATTTACGGTTCATTGAACGCAGGAGGCCAGCGTGACCATTGAGATCTGCAGCGGCAGCTGCCCGACCGGAGGCGTGACCGTCCCCGTGGTCTCCGACAGTTGCATCAACCTCACCGGGGGGCTCAGCTTCCTGAACAAGGAGATTACTTCGGCCGTCGTGCCCGGTGGATTTGTCTGCACGTTCTTCCAGTGAGACGGACACAGTCAGCTTCAGTGCCAATTGGGCTAACGGATACGCACTTTCGCAGGGATTTCGGGTGTATCGCGACTGGAACCGGAAATGCGGCCGCCAACAGCGAGGTCATTCTCACTGGGGGAACCTGGAACTTCTTCAATGTTCCAGGCCTTTCCGGTCCCCTCGACTTCAACGATTTGACGAGCTCGATCAGCTGCTCGCCGATCTAGCTAGTTTGATAGTGGATGTCAAGGAAGTCTGGTTGGATTTCGAAGAATTGGGGAGCCAATACCAGTGACGTTGTAGTGTTCTTTTACAAATTCGATGGTTTTTGTGATCTTGTGGTTAATTCCAATTCTACGGTGTTTAAAGTGTGTCCTGAATGTGAGCGCTGAAGCGAGATGAGCCTCCCAATATTAATTGCGCAGTGTGGGATTGAAACAATTATCAGTTTACCGTGGTCTAGGTTCATGCCTTCCGCGTTCTTTTATGCCGGCCTCATCGCGACATTTTGGCAGGGACGACCCAAAAGCCAGCTAAAAGTCAAATATTTAGCGCCCACAAGGGGAATTCGCCTGGACATCACCATCCGGGGTCTGTGCAATAAAACATACGGATGAAATAAGAGGAAAACCTCAGCGTCAAGCCTCAGAACAAAACCATCGCCCCAACAAGCGCGCTGAACACGACCGCGCCCATAGCCGCGCCAGCATGCATCTCAATTCCGCCCCGCACACCGTTCTTCGTGTCGATGGGGATGTTCGACGGCGTGCTCGTCACGCGTAGGCTGAGCGAGGTGGAGAACGGTGTTGTGACCTCAGCAGCGATAGTCGTGAGCGTCCTCGTCCCGCTCACGACGGTGGTAATGGCGAGGCTAGCGCAGGAGGCATGGCCCATGTTGACGCCGAAGTAGGGCCCAAGGTGGTCGGCGATGCCTGTGGTCACATCCAGGACGCCGATCGAGTCAGAGCAGTCTGCACAACACAATTGTGAGGAAGACGACGAAAAAAAATGGAGAGAGGCACGCACTGGGGTTCCCTTGGCCGTCGCAGGCGAGAGTGGTAGTGTTGTCCTTAATCCAGACCTCGCCCGACGCGCTGTGTGCTCATCATCATAAGTGTATCTTGACACAAAGAAAGGACGGCTTACTGCTGAAAGCCCTGAGCGAGGAGAGGAACGTGCGGGACTGGATCTAAGGACGGTCAGGCTGAGATCCACGACAGCCACTTACTTCCAAGCTAACCACGAACCGTCTCGCGAAACCACAAAAGTGTTGTTGGTGCCAAACTGCGGTTCTATCTTCAGCGCTAATCACTCCCCTCGTACGATCGAAAGGCGTACCATGCTATCGACCCAGTTGGCGAAGGCGGCGTTGCCCACACGAGGTCGTCCCTGTTACAGCGTCGCCAGAAGTCAGCTAATTATTCACGCAGGAACCTGATATCATGACGCACGAAGCCGACGACCTGAATGCTGGTGTTACTGGGCAGCTGCTGCTCGAGGAGCGAGATGGCAGCCCCGAGGCTGTGGCCAGTAACCAGGACACTGGCATCACATCAGGAAACACCGTTTTGGTAGGTAGGATGGCCAGAATTTTGTAGCCCTCGTAGCCCCAGTAGCGTGCGCGTGTGGACTCGGTAGCGCTGGTAGTGTTCGGTTGCTGGACACCTGTCAGTCGGTAGCGCGTGTACCCGTCGCCGCGGATCAGTAGTTACCGATAGAAAGGCGACAAACCAGAACATGTTTAGTAGGGCTCATCGAAGTATTATGAGCCGTAGAAGTCTCCCGCTTGAATTTGGAGAAGACCGGTCGAAATATCGAGTTGACATTTATTTCGAACTTTCTCCACATCTTCTAAGTCGTTTCAAACTCCGCCGGCACGTGCACATTGCGTGATGTTGGTATCAAACTTGATCGCACCGCTGGCATTTTCTCTTCCTTTCCCCCCATCTCCCTCGCCCCGTTGCGCAAGTTGTGCCTTCGCAAGCCCTCCAGCGCTCTCTCAGAGCTATGTCTTACTCATGCAAGTCCTACCGCCTGATCCTTGGCCCTTTTGCGCCCTGCCAACACACCGCCAACATCTACCTTCGTGCTCGAGGAGCCACATCCAAGGCCTGGCCAAGTCGGTGCTCATACACTGAATACCCCACTCCCCACCCTACTCCTCGGCTTCCCTCCTCCCGTGCACCCAATTTCTACATGCTGTTGACGTGGCTCCTCGTCTCGGTCAATGGTCGCCGCCGTTACGGCAACACATCATTCCAACTCCTATGGATCAAGCCTCTCTCTCAGCGGCGCTCAAGTATTCATTCAAGTCTTCAAGGTCTCAATCCATCCACAATGTCAGAAGATTTGAGCTCTTCACCAGTTCTATTCAAGTCCACAGTCCTGCCATTAATAATTCCAAAATGCCAACGTCGCCAAGCCTCTTGCTCACTTTGTGGATTTCTATCGCCCCCCTTCTATGTGGTCGTTCAGTTCCGACTATGCTGCCGGTGTCAAATCGCGAAACAGAATTACGTGGTAAGTTGCGTTATTCTTTCATCCCGGATCCGTACCTGAATGATATATTAGGTCGGCGTGCCGTGGGCCGGAATATAGATACATCTTGATGTCCATTAGTTAACTTGAATACATTGTTTTCTCCATGGTCAATTTTGTGCATTTCTGTGTCCTTTCAGTACAAACTACCGCTGATACTGTGGCTACAAAGGTGCTACCTCCCTGCTACCAGCTGCTACCAGCTGCTACTGAGCATTGGCTGATTGCTACTGGGTGCTACATATTAGGGGACTGGTCTACCAGGATACTCATGCTACCACGGCTACGGAGCGCAACCTAGCCAAGTCCGTTTTTCCTGATGAAGCCTCCAAAGACGATTTTCATTGGGGAGGTAGACATGGCGGGCAAGCGGGGGACTCTTCGTGAATTGCCACATACCTGGGCTGTATTTATACAGATTTAGAGCCCCACGTCATACGCACACTTCGCCGGGCCGAGGACACGCGAAATCACATACACCGCCAAATTGCGCAGATGTTTTCATCAGCTGGTTGGCTCGGCTGATAGCGCCATGTACGGTAAGCTGGACCCAGCTGTCGAAGCTCTGGTAACCAGGTGTTGAACCCACCTCCAGACCAGCTCAGATACACCTGGTGGCCACCTTGACCAAGGGGTGGTGGGCACACACTCAGGCATCTGGCAGTCTATTTAATTATCAATCTGAACCGTAATTGTCGTCCGAGTCTTCGTATGGTTCTCCATCGTCCAGCTCGGAATCCTCGGCATCCTCCTCCTCCCCTTCCTCCTCCTCGTCATCATCATCTGCAGCAATTGCCTTTGCACTCCGAGTCACCACCCGCTTCGGCCGCCCTGCAACCAAACCCACAAATACCGGTGGCGGCGCTACCGACTTCATCTTTGTCTTCTTGGCGGGCTTTCTGCGTTTCGCGGCCTTCTCTGGCCCTGGAGGTTCATCTTCGTCGTCTGTGGCACCCACGGCTGTACGCTTCCGCTTCCCCTTGGGCTGGGCCCGTTTTTCGCGTAACTGCGCGGCAAGTTCATCATGTTTCCCTTTTCGGTCATCGAAGAGGGGGATAGGCGCGAGTAATTCCCGAGGAAGGGTTGCACGGAGAAGGTGGGCGTTATGAAAAGCGTGTGAATTGATTATGAACCGGTCGAGGGAATTATGCTCAATGAAGTTCTCCATCGTGTCGGAGTCAACACGTTCTTGGATCCGAAGACGTTGACCCGTTGCGGTGCATTTGGCAGTGAAGCAATCGTGCTGAGCATTGAACTTGAACATGAGGCTCTACGGCAATTTCAATCAGACAGCATCGAGAAGATTGTCACGGCCACGGCACCGTATACAGTGTCGGCGGACACCAAGGTATGTTCTTAATCTCCCTCGTGCTGTCTCCAATTAATTCTCGTTAGAAAAACATCCAAAACTACGCTACAGCAGTCCTCCTTTCGAGCAAAACCCGTACATACAAGGGCTCCAATGTAGGGCTGCCACCCGTTGCCGTGACGGGCACGGCCGTCGTTTTACGGGCCGTCGATTCACATTTTCGACTTGCCACGGGACGGGACGGTCAACGACACGGCCGTCGCGGCCGTAACAACGGCTTCCAGCATCGACTTTGTTCAGGGGTCCTGTTTGAGGGTATTTCTGGCTGTGTAAAGCCCTGATAACACTGGAGCAACGTGTGGAGTTAAGAAATGTTTCTTTGGACCTCTCTGAGCCCGACTACTGTCCCAAAGGAATTTTTGAATCTTTCCTAAAACGGAATGATGGTCCGGCAAACTTCGGCTGAGTTCAATATAGTCGCCATTACACTCAGAAGTCTGAGGAGAACTCAGAGTGAGTTGCAAGTATCCAAGGGTGGTGAATTATCCTGGAAAAACACGATTCACGGCCAAAATAGGATGACACACCCGTGTGCCGTCGATTTGCCGTTCCGGCCCGTTGTCCACGGGCCGTTTTTCGACCTCCGGGATCTCCAACGGGACGGGCACGGCACCCGTTTGACGGGTGCCGTCAAACCGTCGCAACGGCAACGGGCGGCAGCCCTACGAGTCCAATGCGACGGCAGTTGTATTGGTAAGTTATTTTTTTTTCGTGTGGTATTTCCCTATCTAATGTCTCCCTCAGGCTCTCATACAAGTACACCGCGGCGACCTCCCTCTCCATATTGAGCTCAACCCGGCCGACTGGGCCAAGGTCGGGGCCGTGACGGAGGAAGCCCTTACCCAGGGGCGGTCCAAGTTCAAAAAACTCGTGCGTGTTTTGTTTATTATGTCTCGATAAGCTGTCAGTGATGTTCCGCCGTACCAGATAATCCATAGCATCAAGCCCCATGACTCCAAGAGTGTTGAGAACGCGGCTTCGAAGGATCAGCTCAACATTTTCCAGCTGGCTGAGGCGTTCGTGGAAGGTACCCGGTGCTCCGTCAATGTCCCGCTTTGTGCGCGGATTGCCCTGATGGTAAGTTTAATCCACATCTCTTGCCGCTTCCGCCATCTAACTTTCTTCACAGCGCAAGACCTTCTTCAAATCTCCCGGTGCCAAGTTTTGGGATGCCGTCGATGGGACTTTGTCCAAGATCCGCACCCGCGCCAATGGGGACAACAAGAAGATTGCCAAGTAAGTGTCATATTGTCCCTTTCTCTCTCCCTGGTACTGAAACTCTTGCAGGGCATTCCGCCATATCCTCGATGATGATCAAGCAAAGCACGGCTCCGCCGATTATCGGCCTGAAGAGGAGACCGTGGATCTGTTCCAGCAACAAGTCGACGACTTGATTGATGCGAACGCCGCCGATGCATCCTCTGGCGCCGCCTAGTTTTAAATTGCTTCTACTGTTACTTCCCCGTAATCTACCACTGCTCAATATACACTGTTCCTGCTATATTTTGTGCTATGTTCCGAATTGAGCCAGCCAGTCCCGCCAGATAAATTGACAAGGTGACGACTGGGAAGACACTCAGCCCTATAGTATCTGTGTGCATCGTGTGGACTCCAGCTGAACTGGGGACACCCTGGACCCATTTGAGACGTCGCCTGGAAGCCGGCTACAGCTCAGCTGGGAACCAGCCGCCGCGGACATGTTGTCGACATGCCGCGGCCACCTGATGACAACATGTTGAACCGATGGCGGTGTACGATGGAAAAATTCGGGCGGCCAATCAAGAGGACAGCGGGAGGACTAGAAGCAGCCAGAAGGATACAGGCACCATGCGCTCGTACACGCGATACTGATCAATCATGTGCATGAAGTGCTGGATACGATTGCAATCCAAAGCAATCGCCAGGCAGTCAGGGCGCAAACGGCAGAATTTTCTTATTCAGACCTGGTTATCGCACCAACAACAATCCATTTATCCTCCGGTGCGCCAAGGAATGGGCCAGAGCCCACGGATACACCCTATATGTCGCCGCAATTGACGCCACAAATGCTTTCCCCTCCACGGATCAACCGACTCTATGGTTGAAATTATTCCGCCTCGGAATGGGGGGCGCAATTTTTGACTGGCTGCGCATGGTGTACCGTCGTATGGCTTACTATGCGAAGCATGGTGACATGCAGTCCCCCGAGTTCAAGGCCTTCATTGGTTTACTCACTGGCGACCCCGCATCGCCGATTCTTTGGCACCTCTTCCTGGTAGATCTGGTGATGATGCTCGACAAAGACGATGTATTCCTCGCAGCAGTCCGCATCTCTCTCCTTGCCCAGGCCGACGACCTCCTCTTCTTCTCAATATCTGCCCGCGGCCTTCAAGCTAAGCTGATTACACTGGAGAAATGGTGTGCGCGCAACTTCATCCTAATCAAGGGGAACTCGGGATTAAAATATCGGAAGGGGGGAGGGGGGGGGGGGGGGGTCTGGCCGAGGCTGAAAAAAACTTCTTACTATAACTTATGGGAGGGGAGAAAAGGGCTGGGAGAAGCATTATAGAGCTTCTGGGAGGTAAGAAACGTCGAATTCTGCTTCCTATTTGCTTCACGACATGTCAAAACAATATTTCCACCCTAGTTTAACCAAAAGGTGTCTTGAAGTGGTCTTGGAGTGGGATTTGACAAAATTCTGGAGGTCTCCTTGAGGTCATAGCAGCATTTTGGATAGGTTCTAGGACCATGGCATGTATTTTGAACAATAAAATCAAGTGGTAGTCGGGCCTGAACTAGATCCACTAGGTGGGGGGAACTCCGGGGGGAGCGGCCCGGCGCCAGGGGTGGGAAACACCTTCCCGATATGGGGGGAGGGGGGGGGGGGGGGGCTCCAGGACGGCCTGAAAAAAACTTATCGACCCCCCTTCCGACTTTCGAATCCCGAGTTCCCCTTGATCCTAATCAACATGATCAAAACAATCATTCTGATCTTCGGTCAAGTCGCGCTGCCTCTCCCTGTCTTCAAGCTCGGAGCCACAACTCTGGAGATCAAATTGGAAGAGAAATACGTTGGGGTTACCTTCAGAACCGACACGCGGAATATTCTTGCAGCCCACTACAAATCCAAGGCACAAACAGCCCGATTCTGCGGACATCGTATCATGGCGATCGAGGGCATGACTGGTCGGCTAACACCCAAAGAACTGAAGGAGTTGTACATGGCGAGAGTGGACCCCCATCTTACGCACGGGTGCGAAATTTCTCCTGATAGCGACGACGTCCATGTCAAACAACTCAGCAAAGTCCAACTTCAGTTCATCCGCCAGATGCTCAATCTCCACTCTCGATCCGCTATCGCCCCGCTGTTCACCGAAACTGGGATAATCCCTCTGCGGGTTCGACGATTCCTCCTCGTCTTGTCACATCTCATCTATTTCCTGGGGCTTGCAAAAGAGCACTTTGCTCGTGCCGCGCTGGACAGTTCAATAGAACTCAGTGCGAGGAACAAAACTTCCTGGGTCAAGGATTTAATTCATGCTGCTACAAGACTACCATTCCACTGCCCAACTTTCGTCATCACACATGCGACCTCAATCGAAGACGTCGAGGACTACGGGAAGACGGTAAAAAACCTGATGCAGGGATGGTTCCAGGACTCGATCAACCAGAACGAGAAGCTTTACTTATTATATGGACGGCTTGAACCTCAAAAAGACAAACCACCGGCATACGTTGCTTCAAAAATGCGCCACTACCTTACAATGGTCCAGACACAGTCACATCGGGAAGCCCTGACTTCCCTGTTACTCTCTACTCACCATTTGGCCATTGAAGTCCTGCGCTACGCGAACCACGCCCATCAACCTGTGGCCCGATCGGACAGACTTTGCAGGTTTTGCAAGATGGAGGTCGAATCTCCGGAGCATGCTTTAATTACATGCACTTCTTCAAGTGTTCTAATTGAACTACGATCCGAGTTTCTGACGAAATTATTCCACGATGCTCCACACCTCGCAAATCTCATGGCTCAACTCTCAAACACCGAGTTCGTGAAGTCCATGATTTACTCCCGACCTACCATCGCGCTTGTAGCAAAATTCGCGTTCAATGTCCTTGAACTGTTCTACGCTGTCCCTGTCTTACGTCCTTGAGCTTGTCTTAGAGGTCCTCGTGTTTTAACTAATTGCTTCTCTGTCTATTCTTTAGCTCTACCGCGGCAAGTCGTACGCCGATTGTGACCGTGAGCTCGGCTACGGGGTGATGGAGGAGTCCAGGGACCGTAGTGTACAATAGTGCCTGTACACTCAGATATTTCCTGGGCCCCGGCGTTCCTGAGCGGGACCAGCCGTGTAATTCTACCTACCTACCTACCTACCGGAACCAAAGTGTCAAGTGGGGAGAGTTCCAAGGGTACCCCAGAAAATCGCCAATAGGTCCCCTGTGAGAGGAACAGGACGAGCGAGCATAATTACGAGAGAGATTCGCAGTGAGCGCGAATCCAAAGATTGTGGCGGAGTTTAGCCCTCGAAGCGTGAGCAGGGGTACAGAGAGAATGCCGTTCATGAATTCGCTCTACATTGGTGGCAATTGTACTGCGACGCGAGGCACTCGCCGGTCGACGTGGTGGTGAAAGACAACAGCGTTTGATCCGAGCACCGGCCACACCGCCACAACTTCCTTTCTTCCCACCACGACCCCGCACCCGATCTCATCGATCTCATCCCCGCAATGGCGTTTCCTGACGCAGGCTCTTCCCGCTGGCGCTGTATGCCCTGTTAGGCTCACGCGACAAATCAATCTTGACGCCTTAAGCACCGCTCAAAGGCGGCACGAACTGCTGCTCGAGGACGCTGGATTCCAGTCACCGCGTCCAGTTGGTGGCGTAATATGTACCTGCTGCTCTGGACGGAAACGCAGCCTGCGCTTTGCTTCCGTGGGCTACTTGCTCTCACTTAACCCCTCGTCTCCCTGCTTCACTTCTAGCGCGGTCTTCACCTCTTTTGGCGGCTCCTCCACATCGTCTTTCTACGGATTCCACCCGGGGTTCAAGCATATCTCGAGGCAAACAAGCGATAATCATGGTTCTGGCGTCGCTCCTTCAAATTCTGGGGCCGGTAGTACGGTAGGACCCGGAAACTATATCTCCGTACACACTGCAAGACCTTCCACACCTTCAACTTGTCACTGGGCGCGACACTCGCCGAAGAATATTTTTCCAGTAGGATATACGAATATACAATGAACATTAGTGGATGTGCCTTTCAGCGTCCGGTTCATTTAATTCGCAGGTAAATGGAAACCGCCGGATACCCTAGGATAGAGCCGGTTCCCGGTGGAGTCTCGCACCAGCGGGCGCCAGTAACGAGCAGGTGATGCCCACCGGCGTTTCGACAAATATTCACAACGAATGCAAGCCATCTCCAAGGTTCTCCAAGGTAATTCTGAATCATCCTAACCCATTAACGTTCGTAACTCATTGACGCAAGCCCAAATGCATTCATCTGGTCCTCGGCTTTCAATCTACCCTGGACCCCTTCCCTCACTTCGCGCGAAGAAACCTTTACGGTGCGCCTCAAACTCTCCATCGTAGCTGTTTCTTGTGTGCCGCATCCCTCTGCAGAGAGTTTGTGCCGCCTCGGGCGATGCATATGCCGTTGAGGACAAATCGATCACGACGCACACGGTCTCATTGGACAATAACAACTCAATTCTCAGCGAAATGCCCCTCACCGAATTCTTGAGCCCCGAGTGGCCGGCGGGTGTTTGCTTCAAATTAACGCAGTCGGCCTTGGCTGCTCGTAAGTCCTAACCATGGCCGGCTAGCCGACCTTCTATTGTTAATCATTTCGCAGTACCTTCTCCGACCAAATTGTTTTGGATCTCGTCCCCACGGCACACTGAGGGTCAGCACCTTGATTCGGTTCGTTCGGATCTTATTCCGCGGTTGTTCGATTCAATAAGAAGCACTTCCAGATCGAATACAAGACCTTTGTTTGTGTCGGCGCAGGACTGTTCCCTATTAGCGAGGTCGGCCGCAACGATCAAACTCCCTGGGCAAGAGGTAAATTTCTACCAA
Source organism: Mycena metata (assembly GCA_029378385.1). Classification (NCBI taxonomy): domain Eukaryota; kingdom Fungi; phylum Basidiomycota; class Agaricomycetes; order Agaricales; family Mycenaceae; genus Mycena; species Mycena metata. Next base: position 8,992 of record JARKIB010000322.1, on the reverse strand, counting down.
AAACAATCCCTACGCAGCGGCGATTCGCCGACGTAGCTTCGAAACAACGGCCGCGATCCAAACGAGTGACTCCATCGCCATCAACGCACATGCCAACTTCGGGTAGTTCATATGTTTTATAGAGGGATGGGTATTCACTGTAGCGAAGCAGTTCAATTTTTCCTTCTGCACCGCTCGGGGCTTGGGAACTTCTTACAATAACTTGAAATCCACTGCAGGTACGCAGGCTTGCTTCCATGCCCCTAGTGTCGTCAGACCGTGAGATTGACTTGAATTCGACAGCACTGATCGAATTGGAGAAGTACGCCGACACGGCGGGGCCGACGTCGTACATGGGAACCTCCTCTCGCAGTCGACGAGTCATTGCAAGGATCTGTGATTTTAGCCTACTTAGCTTCTGGGGCGCCTCGAAATTTGAGTCCAGATGGTCTGTCGCTCTTTCTTTACATACTCTATATTATAATCTCTTTTAATTATGACGGTGTTTATCGGACTAAAATACGATGGCATTGGATGTCATTGGATGCAATTCGTTTTTTTCAGTGCAACTCGATGCAGATCAATGCAGATCAATGCAATGCAATGCACCTCGATGCAGTCCCCGGTGCAACTCGATGCAATACAATGCAATGCAATGCATTTCAATGCACTTTATCTTCGACCGGGAGTTTGATCCGTTGCACTGCATTGCACTGCACTGCATCAAACTTTGCATCGACCTTCCCAACAAGGAACTGCATCAATACTGCATTGATTTGCACTGATGCACTTCTTTTGATGTTTGCGGGCGATCTTTAGGGCGCCTCCTATCTCGGCTACTTTTGGATCAAATCCCTACAAATCTTTACTTCGACCAGCAAGATCATTGTGTTCCCTCTTTGTCTCTTACACCGATGACCGCTTACTACCTCCCAGCCCGTGTTGCATGCCTGCTGTGCGGGTGCCAGGGCACCTTCTTTGAAGTCCGCGGAACTGGGCGTGGGTCCTACATATGGGGACGGTAGGCGTTCAATAAATCCTCCTGCCGCTACTTGCTGAGGCATTCTTCAGATCTGTGCATAACATTCGCATTGAACGCTTGTGGGTCGACTTTGCACGAGGCGTCGGCAACAAATGGATCGACTTTTTCTACGAGCTCGAGCTCTATTACGGCCTATCTCACGACAATGCGGCGCACATATGGCTCATCCACCACCTCTTTTTGGACGCCATTAATCAGGACGTGCAGGACTGGGCTGAGGCCTGGAACTCGCACAAGCTTACCCGGGGCAACGGACGTCGGCGTAGCCCTCGTGATATGTTCACCTTTGGGCTGCTCGAGCAGGGACCTCGAGGTCTTGACACCATTCTCTACCAGGAGGAAGAAGCCGCCTTTGCGCACATCGAGGAGTTCGGCATCGATTGGGCTGCGCAGGCCGACCCCGACTTGCTCGAGCACCACTCCCAAAACAACGATGTGCCCATTGCCCCCGGTAACCCTTTTTCGCTTTTCACTACCCCGGCGACCATGAATGAGGTCATTGTCGACCCTCCCGAGGGCCCTTTATCAGCTGCGCTCATCACACAGCTCGACGCGACTTTGGTAGGACGTGTAGACATCAACTCTAGAGACATGGGTGTACGCAAGCTAGTTTGGCAAGAAGCTCTGAGCATTTGTAGTAGTTTCTTTTAACTAAATACATCAATGGAATCGATACCGGCCTTTTTGCAATGATCGAAAATTGGCACCGCTTTGAGTGATCGCAGACGGCCACCATGTCTCAGATCCCGCCTCAGCGCCCGCGCTCAAGACGCGCCACGGTTCCCCCCCTTGCTCCTGACCTTGCCATGGTCCCTATGCAGCAGCGTGCAGAGCACCCCGCATTCATCGAGCGCTCACTCCGTCTCGCACCAAACCACAGGGCCTTTTCGATGGCGAATGCTGAGGACGATCTGGATGTAGAGCCACGCCGCAGGCGTCAGGGCGCGGTACCGGACCACAGCAGGTTGCTGAATGGCTTGATAGGTGTTGCGGAGATCCCTGATGTGCAGCGTGCACCTGCGACTCGGTCTCCCTCGCCTGTGGTCCACGCAGCCACGGCCAGCCCGGAGCTCGCCTTGACACAAGGGAGTGTACAGGATGCCGGTGAGTTACTTTCCAACTGTGGTCCCTCTATGGAGCTGACACCCAGACATCATCCAGATCATCCGGAGGCGCCGCCGCCAGAACACCAAACGCTTTATGTCACAGCGGTCCCCAGCAACGATGACTTCAAGAAATTGCTGCACGAACTGGAAGATGACCATCACCTTCCATACAAGTGGCCTCAGGCATTGGTCTACATTGCCTTCGCGAGCGTCAAAAATGGCACAACCACCAAAGCGTGCCTTGTTGATGAGCCCGACCGGGCATTGGCGAGCTCCCTTATCAACACCCTTCTGTCCGAGACCCGCGGGTTCCGCGAGACGACCGCGCAATGGCCTGCAACAAACATCAGTGTCGCGACCTCGAGAACTCCCCTGCCCTTAGACGCCGATGAAGCCTTGGACTCCAAGCATGGGTTTCACCAAATTGGAACGTACCACCAGATTCTTGCAAAGGAGGCTCCGGAGCATGAAATCCCACCGGCGCTGGACTCGCCTGTGCTAGATGCGCTTTTGAAAGAGGAGGCTGTGGCGAAAGGCACCGTCTGCTATGTCCTGTATTTCTTTTGCGTAAGCGTTTTCAAGTATATGCGGCCCACAGTTCTTACCGACGGTTTTCAGCATGACCAGCAGCCGCAATCGCACCTTCCTCTGGCTGTGCAGCACCAGCTTAATCGGCCTGCCAAAACCATGCAGCGAGGACATCTGTCGACTTCTGTCGGGCACAGTGCTCCCACCGTTGTGCCTGGGGCCGTCAAGACGTTCCTACAGGGCCGGTTCAGCAGCACGTTTTCCGCACAGGAGGCACTGCAGCATTCGCAGTTTGGTTCCACGTACAAAAACTTCCATCTCACCCGCGCTGTCTTTGAGGTTTGCGACGAGCTCAACATGAGCTGGCCGCAGCGAGGATATCCCGCCCCCTATATTGAACACGACCTGTGCGTTACGTGGGAGAATATTGTCGATTGGTTGCCGGGAGCTGTCAAGCGCGAAAGCTTTCGGAACTGGCGAGGGAATTGGTTCACAGCTCAAGAGGTCTACGCCCTCCTGACCCGGAAGCACCGCGCAGATGAAACATCCTTGACCAGCCCACAAATGCACGCGTGGCAAGACCTTCACCATCTCACCCAGGTCGAGCCTTGCACCGAGAAGATTGTGCCCACGGACTATGTCTTGCTCTCACAACTTACGACGGACAAGTTCATGAAGAAGCTGAAGAGGTTGCGGGGCGAGCTGGTGCCGGCTAGTCTGCACGAGATAATTGAGGTTGATGGAGAGTCGGATGACAATTCGGATGAAAGCTGGGCATAGATTGATTACGACGCTCTGTAAGCACATGTTGAATACTTTGACCTGCGCACACTTCTGGTATCCGGTAGTCAAGAATCTACAGCTCCAGTCACATCACCTACCCACAGCACCGATGGTTTTTAAGCGTGAGTTGAAGAGATATGAGCAAGAAATGAGTGAGAAAACGGTAGTGCAGAAACTCGAATTTTACCCACGGGCGGCAGCTTGGCGATGTCCGTTTCGAAGTCGGCGAGCGTAACGAGGGCCAGGGGGTGGTGTAAGACGTCCAAACGATGATTTTTAAGCTTGAGTTGAAGAGATATGAGCAAAAAATGAGTGAGAAAACAGTAGTGCAGAAACTCGAAATTTACTCACGGGTGGCAGCTTGGCGGTGTCCGTTTCGAAGTCGGCGGCGGTAACGAGCGCCAGGGGGCGTTGTACGACGTCCAAATGAAGCCCGTGATCCCTTGGTTGAGGCGATTTGAGGCAAAACTGAGTGAGAATTTAATATTGTAGAAAGTCGAATTTTACTCACGGGTGGCAGCTTGGCGGTGTCCGTTTCGAAGTCGGCGGCGGTAACGAGCGCCAGGGGGTGTTGTACGACGTCCAAACGAAGCCGGTGATGCCTTGGTTGAGGCGAATTGAGGCTAAACTGAGTGAGAAGTTAATATTGCAGAAAGTCGAATTTTACCCACGGGCGGCAGCTTGGCGGTGTCCGTTTCGAAGTCGGCGGCGGTAACGAGCGCCAGGGGGCGTTGTACGACGTCCAAATGAAGCCCGTGATCCCTTGGTTGAGGCGATTTGAGGCAAAACTGAGTGAGAATTTAATATTGTAGAAAGTCGAATTTTACCCACGGGCAGCAGCTTGGCGGTGTCCATTTCGAAGTCGGCGGCGGTAACGAGCGCCAGGGGGTGTTGTACGACGTCCAAACGAAGCCCGTGATCCCTTAGTTGAGGCGATTTGAGGCGAAACTGAGTGAGAATTTAATATTGTAGAAAGTCGAATTTTACCCACGGGCAGCAGCTTGGCGGTGTCCGTTTCGAAGTCGGCGGCGGTAACGAGCACCAGGGGGTGTTGTACGACGTCCAAACGAAGCCCGTGATCCCTTGGTTGAGGCGATTTGAGGCGAAACTGAGTGAGAATTTAATATTGTAGAAAGTCGAATTTTACCCACGGGCAGCAGCGCGGCGCTGACGATCTCGATGTCGGGGGCCGCAACGAGGGCCAGGGGGTGTTGTACGACGTCCAAACAAAGCCTGTGATGCCTTGGCTGAGGCGATTTGAGGCAAAACTGGGTGAGAGGTTAATATTGCAGAAAACCGACATTTGCCCACGGGCGGCAGCGCAGCGGTGTTGATCTCGACTTCGGCGACCGTAAGGAGCACCAGGGGGTAATGTAGGACGTCCCAGTGAAGCCTATGATGCCTTGGATGAGGGCCTTTGAGCAAAAACTGAGTGAGAAGTTAATATAGCCAAAGAACCGATATTCACCTACATGCGGAGCAGCTCGGCGGTGTCGATTTCCATGTCGGCGAGCGTAACGACTGCCGGGGGTTAATGTAGGACGTCCTAATGAAGCCTATGATGCCTTGGATGAGGGCCTTTGAGCAAAAACTGAGTGAGAAGTTAATATAGCCAAAGAACCGATATTCACCTACATGCGGAGCAGCTCGGCGCTGTCGATTTCAATGTCGGCGACCATAACGACCGATGGGGTGGTTCATGACGTCCAAACGAAGATTTTGAAGCTGGGTCTGAGGCGATTTGAGCAAGAAACGCAGGAGAAAAGGTTAGTTCTTGATAAAATTGATGAATAAGCCACACTCACCTCGGGCCCGACATCGCATTCGACGTTTCCGACCTTAACCTACGTTCAGCACCATTGCAGAACCATACACATAGCAGGGAAGCTCTGGATGAAGCAAACTTTGAACCAGCGGCCGGCCACGAACAGGCATCGTCGGAGTTGATCTTGAGAGGCAAGAGGAATAATACGCGCAAACAAGCTCACACCGACATCCCAATATGGAACTTATCAATTTGTGGACATCAATCAACCCCCTTCGACCGCCTCAAAAGCTGCAAGGAATTCCTCTTGCGACACACGAAGCTCCACCTGCAGCCCCTCCATGTGCAACCAGCAGTACACCATTGCAAGGATCATTTTTTGAAACCCAATTCTCAGCCGCTCGACCCGCTCCGCCTCTGTCCCAGGAAATATTCAGTTGAAAATTTGCATAAACCCATTGGAGAAGACTTGCCGGTTAGGCACGCCATGCTGGCCGAGTCGGGACTATCCTGCTCGCTGTGGCACCGGAGACCCACAAAGGAGACTGCTTTGGTTCCACTCGTAACGGCTACCGGTTCGGCGTCAGTTTTGTAACACACGCAAAAAAAAGTATATGAGCTCGCAATCATGACAGGGGACATGAAACATGCTATGCTCAAAGCCATGTCGGTCCTCAGGCTCACTAGCAACAATTTCGAGGGCACTTTCAGGATTTGAGTGGGCCTGACCGAACATGACCATGGTACATATTGAAGCCGCAAACACACCAGATAAGGACTGTGTCCAACAATGACGCACTTTTGCCAATGTTCTGCAGCTTTGCAGCACAGTGTCATTGAATCTCCATCCCGGAACTTGGCGCTGTAGTGAGGTCCGATGTCCGGACCCCTGTGTGCGAGAATATTCTCACTGAATGTCACGGTAATGTTCATGTGGCTAGCCATTTTCCTGACCGCTGAGCTAAACTACATCCCGGAACCTGGTGTTCTGGTGTCGCATGCACCATGCATGTGAGGAACACGCGGAACAGGCCGGTAAGTTAATGCTCATGTGGTCAGACAATTAACAACGCGGGAAAGGGTAGAATTCCTATGTGGCGAGAGTGAGAACTATTCTCCCTTTTTTAGTACACTTCTCATCGGAGGATTTTGGACGCGAAATAATTGAACTCCGGCATGCGAGGAACATGCAGAACAGGCACGTAAGTTGGCACCTATGTGGCAATCACAACGCGGAGAATAGACGAAAGGGTAGAATTCCTATGTGGCGAGAGTGAGAACTGTTCTCCCTTTTTTGGTACGGTTCTCATCGGTGGATTTTGGACGTGAAATAATTCAAAGGTTGAGACTCCTATTGGACACAGTATTCAGCCTCGTGTTCGAAGAATTCCCATCCGTGGTAGGCATGAGAGTGCGCGATTCCCGCCATAATCATTCAAGTTTGACGCTTTTCTTGGAAATTGCCCTCTCTTCCAGTCGACCACAACAATGGATACTCCACCTTTGCTGCACCGTCCCTCTCCCAATGCTATTGCCTTGGAAACAGCTCGGGAGGAGTTGATGCTCAGCGCCGAACGGGACCCAATGCTACCGAAGCTCTTCTGGGCAATTGACCACCCCCAGATGCCTCAGCCCAACCGTTGCCTTGTGTTTGAGATCGACCTCTCGCCTGAGAACATGAGGGAGGTCATGGAGTGGGAGGATCGTCAAGAGATACCGAATTTTGCCACAGATGAAGAGCTCGACAAGAAAGGTCGGTTGAACTTGCCCTCACCGCATATTGTTCTGTCAAAATTAATCAATTATCCAGGCTCTTTTGAGCTCCCCCCTTCCACCCCACTCTTTTCGCGTGGAAAGGGATCCATTAACGCCTGGGATGACGCGTGTCAGGGCTGGCTGACCCCCGCGTAAGTCTGCCAATGGTTATTCGCAACTGTGCTAATTTCTGTTCCAGCGAGTGTTTCCCGGCCCAAGCGAAGGAAGACCTTCGAAAGGCAGTTGAGGTTGCAATGGGACCCAAGGAGCTCATTACTTTGGGACCGCCCACACGCGATGCCGATGGCAATTGGACTGGCGGTCTTGCCATGGAGCGAGGTGACGACCGCTGCAAGCCTGTGAAGGCTGGTACACGCTGCTACACCTGGGTGAACTCGTACCAGAACCCTCGAGAGACCTGGTCACCGATGGCGCTGGCCAAAGTCAATGGCGCCATCAACGACAGCAACCTGATGCGCAAGAACCTCATCTTGGTGCGGTGTTTAAATTCCTGTCTACTGAACTTTGGATTGACAATTCATCTAGGCGGCTGCACCATTCGGCATGATCGCTTTGAATCGTGGCCCCCCCGAGACCATCGATATTATCCGCCAGCACGCCTCTATGCTGAACATCCCCCCCTTGGGTGTCCCGGGCAACTTTGGTTATCAAACCATGCAAGTTAATGTTGCGCCGGCTGTGACTTTCGAAAGCGGTAATTCTTTAGACTGTTTTACCTACATGTGCTGAACACTATTCCAGGCGTGTCTCTCAAAGACTCGCTCGGCGAGTTTGGAGCAGGTCATCGTGACAAGAAGGACAGTCCCGGTCGCTATACTGGTATAATTTATGTCCCTCCGTAAATAGACACGACAATATTAACTGTGTCTACCTCCCGTGTTTTAGCTATGACCATGGCCTCCAAACTTCCCGACACATACCTGCTGGGAAAATTCTACATCCCGCGACTCGGGATTCATTTCACGCTCAGAAACTTTGATACTGTAAATTTCTGTGGTCTCAATGTACATGGAGGGGCACCACCGAGAGCTCCTCCCGGGGAGGAGGTTCAAAATGACGCAATCCGTCTGACCATCATTCAGTACCCTCCCGCTGCCATGGGAGATGGCCTCGGGCATCTTGCTGTGGCGGCCTGGCCTGGTGCCGGTGGCAAGGACACGGTGTTGAAAATGACTGCAGAAATGCAGAACCTGGAGTAAGTTAATTCTTTTCAGAACCTTTGAATAAATAACACTTATGGTCAATTTCTTAGTGTCGAATCACGGCGGCACCGCGCCTTCACAAACGAGGCCAATTTTGCGCAGGATGGCCAGGTTGTGAACGATACTCGGAGCCATGTCACATTCATGGCACACCTGCTGCTTTTACTTGCAATTTGGATTACGAACCAGCTGCCTTTTGTCTACCAGTTCCGCATCGACTCGGACAGATTCCTTAGCGCTTTCTCTTTCCAGGTTGATAACCAAGGCCGACGTGAAGCTGTTGGTCCCTGGGAGAACGGGCCCGGCTTTCGTGACCCAACAGCAGTCCAAGAGGGCCTGAATGACGGCCGCAATCTGGTTTCTCAGGATATTGTTCGCTCCCAGCATAAGCGGCGTTGGCGACTGCACTACAACAACTGTGTTCGGCACATCCCTTTCGCAGTATGTTCTGGGATGGGCTATGCAATCGACGCGAATGGTGTTCTTCTGGAGGATCTTGAAGATAAGTTCGAGGGTGTGGATGCGTTGGGAAACCCGATAGAGAAGGGTGGACGTCCGTGGAAGAAGCCTGCTGTCCCAGAGACCCCAGAGAAAGGTAGGCAAATACAATGATAATACTGGGCAGTGCTAATCAGTCTTCAGCACGAAAACGGGCCGCAGTAAAAGCAAAGAAGTTGGCAGAAGAGGCCGCGCTAGCCGGAGTTGAAAGTGTGTTCTTCCTCCATAATTATTGAATGGCAATCTGCTAATGTGAAGCATAGGCTTGGGTTCAGGAAAGGACAAAAAGGGTCGTCGTCGCAGCTCTCGGATA